>JASSUY010015621.1:0-10133 GCA_032466535.1 Forpus xanthops | reverse complement strand
ACAGTTCCATGTCCTTTTGATGTTGAGGACACCAGAACTGCACACAACACTCCAAGTGAGGTCTCACGAGAGCAGAGTAGAGGGGCACGATCACCTCCCTCGACCTGCTGGTCACACACCTTTTGATGCAACCCAGGATACAGTTGCCTTTCTGGACTTCAAGAGCACACTGCCAGCTCATGTTCATTTTCTCATCAACCAGCACCCCCATGTCCTTCTCCTCAGGACTGCTCTGAATCTCTTCTCTGCCCAACCTGTAGCTGTGCCTGGGATTGCTCCGAACCAGGTGTAGGACCTCACAGTTGGCATGGTTAAACTTCATGTGGTTGGCATCAGCCCACCTCACAAGTGTGTCAAGGTCCTTCTGGATGGCATTCCTTCCCTCCAACGTATCAACCGAACCACACAGCTAGGTGTCAAGACAAATTTGCTGAGAGGGCACTCAATCCCACTGTCCATGTCACCCACAAAGATGCTGAACAAGACCAATCCCAACACCGAACCCTGAGGGACACCACTCATTACTGGTGTCCTGCTGGACACTGAGCCATTGAGCACAACTCTTTACTTGCCATCCGTTAAATTATGAGTCTTTTAAATTATGTTGAGTTACAAAATATGGAGGTAAAAGTATTTGATTCCCATGCAAAGCTGTTTTGATTAGTGTATTTTGTAAACCAAGGTAACAGAAATGTGTAAATATTGGGTAGGTGGATCCTTCGTTTACGTGCTTATTGCAGGGGCGTTTGTACTAAATGGCAATGGACCAGATGACCCTTGAAAGTCTCTTCCAACCCAAACTATTCTATGATTCTATAGCAGAGTGCTGTTCTCTGCTGATTTGGTTGGTAAATGCTTACTGGAGGTCTGCCCTGTACTGCTCACAGCACTGGCTTCTACCTTTCTTGCCCAAGCCCAAAGGCAGTAAGCAGAGCTCTTTAAAAGACACCTAGCCTTGCTGGATTTTGTCAGTTGTATCTGGTGATGGACACTTTTCAGGTTACTTCAACAGTGTGTATCAGGGTAAAAAGAGTGTAATCCCAGTCTCTCAGCAGTGCTAGTTAATCAACTGGAATATCTTGTTCTTCTTGGCTGTCAGCCATGCTGCCAGAGCATTGCTCCAGGGAGGATGTAGTGAGCAGTCTCAAACAAGTATGGCACGGCCTCAGTGGGTACCTGGTTGTTCCCTATGAGTGGTTTTGAAGCCCTAATGGTGTTCCTGACAAGGTCTCTGTTTTCTTGGCCAAGGAAAATTTGAAGACATGAATTTGATTTAAAGTAAATTAAATATTCATATGTGTTTAAAATATACATGAAGGCCACCCATGCAATCTTAAATCTGCAAATAAAAAATGCTACAGGAGTGGCTACCGGGGGAAAGGAGAGCAGTGATTAACAGGGTTCACAGCTCTTGCTCCTTCATGATACTGTCAATTCCTGAAGAGATGTGCTGAGGCATGGAGTCAGTGATCTTAAAGGTCTTTCCCAACCTAGCTGATTCCATGATTCTGTGGAGTCTTAGGATAGCCTGACAAAGAGGAGAGGCATTGTCCAGTGTTAGCTATTGATGGGGTTTTGTTCAGTAATGTCACAGCAGGAGTGTTTCATTGACTGGCAAGAAGTGCTTGTCCAGCACTTTCAGATCAGGCAGATCTGATGCTTTAATCGTCCAGGCATAGGGATCCACCTGCACTCGCCTACCTGCAGCACTGGTGCTTGTGATGAGCAGCACTCAGCTCCCCACCTCAAGTGGTCCCTGCAGGACCAAGCCCAGTTAATAGTTTCTGTTCATTCAGGGAGCATGCACCTTTTTCTGACTTGCTTCCAGCCTTTAACAGCTATTTATGTGCATAGAAAACAGGGCCTGTTGAGAGGCTTCATTTGGGTTCTTCCTGCTGCCTTAATGCAGGATCAAACTAATATTTAGCTGCTGTGAGTAGCGTCCCAGTTTCCCATACATACCTATTCGCTGTTCTTTGCCTGTGCATTCTGTAGGCTGAGAAAATTAGGGCTGTTCAGCCTGGAAAAGAGAAGGTTTCGTGGAGACCTCATAGCAGCCTTCCAATATGTGAAGGGGGCTATAGGGATGCTGGGGATGGACTCTTTGTTAGGGACTGTAGTGATAAGACGAGGGGTAATGGGTTCAAACTTAAACAGGGGAAGTTTAGATTGGATATAAGGAGGAAGTTCTTCACTGTAAGGGCGGTGAGGCACTGGAATGTGTTGCCCAGGGAAGTTGTGAATGCTCCATCACTGGTGGTGTTCAAGGCCAGGTTGGACAGAGCCTTGGATGACGTGTTCTAGTGTGAGGTGTCCCTGCCCATGGCAAGGGGGTTGGAGCTAGATGATGTTAAGGTCCTTTTCCAACCCAAACTATTCTGTGATTCTATGGTTTGTCATGAAAAGTGCTTGGTATGAGGCTATGATGTTCTCTATGCTGACACTCACTGTGCAGGATGACAAGTAACCCAGGGATCTGAAGTCACACATCTCTACCATTTTCGTCACTTCTCTCTTCCTCATTCAATACCAGGGCTCTGCTCCCACAGGTGCTTCACAGCAGTGGTTTTAGGGAAACGATTCTCTTGCAATCAGTGAGGGACCCACGCATAGGACAGGCTAAAAACAGAGGGTCACCAAAGTTCATTGAGAAAACAAGTACTGTGAGCTGCCTTCCTGTGATGTAAATCTTTTAGCATTTTCCTGCAACCCAAAGTTCTACATTTCAGATGTAAATATTATTTCTACAGTTTCACCCGGACGGGTTTGTATGTGGGCAAGCATACATGCATGTTTGGGTGTGCATACGTATATATATATATATAGGAGGAGAGACAGGCCATTGAATATGCAGAACAACAGTAACTTTGGAACAAAAAGAGCAGACTAGAGAAATGACAGACTGTATGAAAAAGCTCAAGTGATATCTTGCTTATCCCATTTTCCTTGTATTTGACTAAAATAAGCCAGAGGTAGATGGCAAGCAATCTTGTGATGTGCCTTTTGAGTGGCGTGACAAATTGCCAAAAGCCATGGATCCAATGCCAAGCCAACAGCGTGCATGCAGGGTGAAGTACACGGCATTGCAGCAATGATGGTGTGAGACAGGGCCAGGAGCACGTGGGGTCACTGTGCCTGGCATCTCTTGTGCCAAGGCCACCTTAGCAGCATGGGCTTTGAGCCCAGTAGTGGGTTGGCATGCTGAGGTGCTGAGTGTAGGAAACCAATTTTAGCGTCACTTCACAAATTGAGGCTTGTCAAGATGTTTAAATAGAGCTGTCTGCCAAAATAGATGTCTAACTCTCTCCTTGTGCAGGCTGGCAGCTCTATGAAGCCCCTGCTTGGTTGGCTGTCCTGCCTCAGCTTCCCCTCTGTGTCTCACTGTCATGTCTCTTGTCCCCAGCCTCAAATACCCCTTCCCCCTGTGCCCCCCCAGTTGTATGTGTCATCTCAGTCATGCTAGAGCAGTGGGAGAAACATCACACTCTTTGTCTTACACGTGTATCCAGTTCTCTCCCATCCTTCATCCTGTATATATGTGTGCATGTGCAGAACTGAGCTGGGTAGTACTGTGGTGAGTGTGCCGGGGAGCAGAAAGGTGACTGAATGGAATAATATTTGTAGATGGTTCCCCACTAAAGGAGCATTTCTTGGTGTGAAAACTGGGTCAGTGTCATCTCCCGTCCCTTGAAGGAGGAGACAGTGAAGGCAGGAACTAAAAGTGGCATAGGAACTTCAGCAACTTCTGTCACCATCCCCTCTCCTGCAACGGTGACATTTTCATCTGAGATGTGGATATCAAAGGCTGCCATACCCAGCAGTGGAGTTAATTAACACAACCTGGAAGACGTGGAAGTTGGGATCTTGTTTGTGCCAGTCTGACAACATGACCTCATTCAGAGGAACTAAAAGGGCTGTAATGAAAGTATAAGTTTCAGCAGAAATTCACACATTTCTTGCTTTTATCTGTTAGTGGCTGTACTAACAAAGAAAGAAAATGAGCAGCTGCCTCTGTGAGGTGTTAAAGATTGCATTATAACCCAAGCTGAGCTGCCAGCCCTGCTCAAGCAGAGAGGCAATGTGCCAGAGGGGGGTGGGAGCCATTCCTTTCCAAGTTTATGGGGTGGCACTGGGCTTGTGCCCCAGGCAGTGCTCCAGCCCCAATGTCTGCCACTAGTGAGGGGTTTGGGGAGACCTTTTCCTTTCCAGGTTGACAGCATCCTGTGGTGCCTCACACGGCTCATTATTCACAGCACTGGAGACCTCAGTGGTCTTTTCCTGTGCTCCCTTGCACTCACTATTGGTGCTGTTCCAGGGTGGTCAATTTAACACTGTGGTATTTCTCATGTGCTGAGACACAAGATGGATGGTTTTTCTTGGACTCAGGGACTATGGCTTAGAAAACTCCAGTTATCTCTTTATGCAGCTTGGAGGATAGACCCTTAAATAATACATAAACAGAGAGATTCAGTTGCATGGTTATTTATTATTGAAAAGACATTATATTTTAAAATCATTTCAGTTGTATTCTAATCTCCATTATTTAACAAATTCGCTTAACAATCTACAATTTGCTTTCGCTGTGCTCATCTCATCCCTCCACAGCTAGCACATGCTGCTGCTTCTGACCCATGTAGAGATGACACTGATGGCTCCTGCCAGGGTGTTTTGTCTTCCTCCTGTTTTAAACTGTTGAATAGTGCGGTTGTGAATCAATGTCCTGTGTCCTGGTAAAGATCCAGCAGAGCTGGTATTGCTTCAGGGCTAACGAAATACGGTGGAGAAAACTCCCTTTGTTTTCCTCCAAATGTGAAGCTCAGTGCCCTGCTTGAGTCAGGGTAGCCAACATCCTTTGGGAGGAGTTGTACCCAAAGCAGCCATGTTCCTATGCTGTTAAATTCCCTGGTTCATTCAGACACAGGTCTTTGTACCACTGGGAACTTCTCCTTTCTTCAGTCTGCATGCGCATTGTTGTTGTATGAGAGAGTGTGTGGCTGAGTGAAGGGCTCCATTTCTACGTGATCAGTTTCAGGACAGAGCAAAGGGAGCTGTTTCCTGAAGTCTCCCTCCACAGGCATACTTTTCTGGATTTGTGTAGTTGAATATCAGGAAGAGGCCAGGATACTGGTTAGTGCATGGTGGGAACATTAAGAGAGAATTGCTTGTACACTGTTTTTTCTCGTGAGTTTGCTTATTGTTAAATCTGAGCTGTGCTGTTCTCTGGGAGCTGTAAACTGGTGCTAGTCTGAAATGGTTATATTTGAATGTCAGCTTTGGTGTGTGCCAAGAGGATTAACGTCCTCTAAAAATTACCTTCGTGGTATATTTTGAGCTCGTTACAGCTACTGTCAGTGGATCGCATACAGTTTTCCCAGCACGTATGAGTGATGGAATTTGACTGCCCCTTTTGTTATGTGAATTATGTGCCAGCATCTACAAAACCTCACACTGTGTGAGGGAACAAGTGTGTAATTTAAGCTAACTCCCTGGGGGAGCTCAGGAGGTGATGAAAGCTACTGGTTGCTCCACTGAAATTTCCTCCTCTGCTGTTGCTGAAGATGGTGTTTGGGTTTTCCCTGGCCTCAGTCAAATCCAGTAACAGACTTTATAACTGAGTGATACATGACCCGTGTGCTTTTCCGAAGCTTAGGGGCATATGTCTTTATGAGTGCTGATTCCTTCCCCTTTCCCTCCTGAGCACAGATGGGAATTCTCTCTCCGTGTGTTGGGATGTGCATAACACCGTTGATAGCCAGGACTTTTGATGACTTCTGCACTTGTGTGAGTATGGAAGTGAGGGGAGCTGACCTCTGAATCCAGCGGGCAGCAATTTGCTGGCATGACCTTCCCTGTTTTATTGTGCCAATCCAGCTTCCATTGCTGCCTTCTGACACTGAAAAGTGTTCACCCACACTGCTTACATATTCCAGGGGCTGCGGTTAAAGTAAAACACTATTTAACTCCATGGTAGTATTGATTCATTTTTTGTAGTCTGGGGCCACCAGCAGGAGAGTAAAGACTTCAGTGCTAATATGTATGATTATTGGCAATATGGATCTGCAGGGAGGGCTTGGACAGTTAGTCAAAGGACACAAACTGCATTAAGCAAAAGTTGCATGTGTTCAGTGAGACCAGGCATTTGCTTTGCAATATTCTTCCTCAGCAACCCTGGCAGATTCCAGAAGCCCTAAATGTGGTAGGTGTTCTCAAAGGTTTGCACAGGAACTAGGGAAATTTGAGGCCCAAGTGTTTGTAGGTATGAACAACAGAACGGGAAACTATATTGTATCCTTGACAACTGTAGTCTTCTTTCACCAGGGTCAGTTGAAATCAAGTGCAAGGTAATGAACCCTGCAGGAGGCAAAGGACCCTTTCCTATGGGTCATTGCTCCAGGTACAGGTAGGATGCATTTAAGGAGGAATGTGGAATCAAAAGCAGCGATTCTGTTGCTTGTGGCTGCTGCTGCTTATTTTCAGATCACAAAAAGAAAAAGATGGCCTTGCTTGTGTCAGGCTGTGAACGTGAGAGTGCAGAATAAAAAGACACATTCATGGCTTTTCATCCTTTCCAACACTCACCAGTAACTGATAAAGTATTACTACAGCCCTCTATCAGGCTTAAAAATTAAGTTCTGTTTTGCCAAAAGGCCTCTTATTATCTGTGGTGTGGCATCATAATAAGCTGGAAATTATGCTTGTTGTGTTTCCCTCACTGACATTTTGAGGCAGTGAATATGTAAATGAATATTACATTCAGGTCTCCATCCTGCACCACTTACTTTTGTGCTTGGCTCACTCTGCTTCATGTCTCCATTTCCATCTTTCATGGGTGCTTCTCACATCCAGCCGTGCCTGTTTCTGAGCCCTCCCAGTTTTCGTCTCTGCTCCCAGTTGCTTTGTTTTGGTAGCTCTCTGTCTGCTGGGTCAGTGTGCTGCTTACGACAGTAGTCATACCTGCTCCTGGTTGTATTTGGCTTTTCATCTGCACAAGGAAGGCAAGGGTAGGATTCTCCCAAGGGCTCTGTTAGTGTGTGAAGTCCATGGCTGCTGTGCCTACAGGACCCTCTTTGACCTCTGGCTATGGGAATGCAAGCAGAGAAGGTGGCTCAACTCTGCTTTTACAGAGCTTGCTGGCCAATCTCACTAGCAAACATGTCTTTGATTGCAGGCCCCTGAACAGAGAATGTCCCAGCCAACAGGGATAAGGTGGGTAAGGGCATTCGCTTAGGGATCTTCTAAAAACCTGTTTTCTCCTAGCAGTTAGACAGCTATTTGTGTCACTTTGTTCTTTCTTCACTTAACCTTTCATGTGATTTGAAGTTTTCTGGTCCCATCTTAAAGCTTTCTGCTTCAGCATAAAGTTGTTTCTAGTATGTGCTGATTGTGAACAAGTTGAAAACAGACTGCCCTTAGCACCCCGCATGAGGGGAGGAGAGCAGCCAAACCAGAGGGGTGCCATGTCCCCTCTCGGGGAGTATGCATGAAGAGCTCGGGGTTTTCTGCAGATGCCTGCCCCCCAGCAGCTGGTGATGTTTGCCAGAGCCACCGCAGCAGGAGGATTTGCAAACCATAGAGTTGCTAAGATATATTAGTGTCTGTGCCAGACGGTTGCTCAGAGGCAAGGAGCTGTAGGCAGGAACAAGCACTGCATGAGTATGCTCTGTTACCTGTCCAGAAACTCAGTGCTCTGACTGGTGTAATTTCATTTCATCCCAATTAGATTATCTCAATTAGCATTAAGCACAGCGGCAGGTATTATTTTTAGCTGTTGTCCTATGCAGTAGTCTGAGGAGAGCCATGAGTGTTTGTGCTGCATCAACTCTAGCACTCCCTTACCACCAAAAAACACCAAACCAGCACAGGTAGCTGCTGGCTTCAGTCAAACCAGAATCAGCTCAGGGATGGTCTATAAACCCTTCCCCGTCTCTGATGAGCTTAAGGGGCATTTTGCTGTCAACATGTGTGATGAATTTTGACGTTAGCTGGGCAGCTGTGAGTCAGAGCAAAGGGCACTGGGAAGTGGGGAGATGGGGAGGTGCCAGCTATTCCCAGACAAGTGTTCTGCTCAGGGCTTGCTTTGCACAGTGTTTTGTTAGCTGCAGAACATTGCTTTTCCTGCACCTGGGCCTTTCACTTGGAAAAATGAAATGCAAGGAAATTGTGCGCTTTCCATCTCATTTTTCTTCCCTTTTGTTTTTCTGGGGCTCTCTGGACCTCATTGGAGTTACCAGCTGGTGCATGTGGGGAATTGGGTTTTGTGAGCAAAGGAGGACTAAGAAATGAATGCCTGGACATACAGCTTTGACTTCCATCTCACGGCTGAGTGTCAAAAATAAATAGTGCCCCAATCTCTCCAGTGATATGGGGTTTTCTTAGTATTGATTGTGCACTCCTGGGATCCCAGCCAACCTTTTGATTTCAGAGTTATCACTGGAAATAAAGGCTGGCTCCTAGTGTGGAGGGATTGACAGCGAGAGTTCATGCATTTGTGGCTGTGCTTGCAAACTGCTAGATGTAGTGCCCGAGAGAGGCACACAAGCAGCTGAACTACTCAGCACATGGCTAACATCTAATTAATGCCATTATTTCTGAAAGCAAATTCCTGCTGCAACACAGTTACATACAATCGATGTTCCCATTCATTCCTTTTGACAGCCTGATATAAGGTAATTTGATTTAAACATCCGGATGAGGGAGAAACAAGAGGCACTTCTTAAAAAAATGAAAATAAAAGCCCACTCTCTTCATACATAAAATGCCTGCTTGAAGGAACAGATTAGCAGCCATACAGTGCAATTGATTCACAAGAGCCCATGGATTTCAGTGGAGAGCTCTGTTTAAAGATCAGTAGGGAACGCTACAGCATGAGTGCTTTTGCAACTTAGGTATTCAAGCAAATGCTTGATGCTAATTCCTTCTCAGGCTTTGGTCTAGGGCCAGGAGGATTTGGAAGGACATTTGACTGGGTTTCAGAGAGCAAGCTGACTATGTATGACTTTACCTTTGCTTCATTAGGGAAATCCTGTAAGAGAATTACAAATACAGACCCTCTTTCCAAAGTTGCCATGGCTGCAAAGGCAGCAATGTAGTTGCACTGGCAAGGCCAGCAGCCAGAATCAGAAGTTTTACTAAGTCTTTGCTTCTTTACTAATTGTATGACCTTTCTTGAGGTTCTCCTTGTATGACAGAAGTGTTCGTTCATTTCCAGCTCCCAGGCTGCCCTCAAGGTCTGTGTTTGGCTGTGTTACAGGATTTGGGAATGTACAAGTGGTAGGCTGGCACTGATGGGAGTTGCTCAGAGCAGAGTCCCTCAGTATCTACCACTGCCATTTACATTTTAACTGCACCTTTCCAACAGCTGGAAAAGAAGGCAAAACATGCCATGGGTGTTTTTCAGTAGAGTGCCATACTGGCAGAGGGCTGGTGTTCTGTCTTCCCAAGCACTCACATCACTGCATGTGCTTTGGGATTGATTTCTTGGCTGTGCAGCTGTCACTAGCCTCCTAGAAAACTCACAAGGTTAACATGGAACACCAGTGTAGATCCCTTTTTAATCATCCTCTACAATGCAGACCTTTAGGGTGAGACCCAAATGGCAGATTAAATGAGTTTAAAAGCTTTGGGCTTTGCATGGGGCAATACTGTTCTTAACGTACCACTGTTACAATTTTGGCATCAGGCTCCATCCTGGGTAGCCGCCAGCAGTCACAAAACCATTGGGTGTGTTAAAGGAGTAGTCTAGCCCATGGCCATGATCACACTAGAGCCACCAATGAGATTAGGATTTGATCTGTGTTACAAGTTAGAGGTGTTCTGAATCTTACTTTGATATTTATTCTATTTGCTATAATTTATTTATTATTTTTAACTTCTTCTGTGTCCCTTTACTATGGTATTTGAGCAATTCCTATGGTTGCAGAGATCTGTGCCTCAAAGAGGACTAGAGCAGATTCTCCTGGAAGACATGCTAAGGCATATGAAAAACAGCAAGGTGCTTGGTGACAACCAGCATGGCTTCACTAAGGGGAAATCCTGCCTGACCAATCCGGTGGCCTCCTGTGATGGGGCTATGGAACTGATGGACAGGGGTAGAGCAGTTGATGTCATCTACCTGGACTTGTGCAAAGCATTTG
>JASSUY010015619.1:0-25936 GCA_032466535.1 Forpus xanthops | reverse complement strand
CGAAAATCCAAAACAGTGCTGCATCAGCTACTACTTAAAGGAGAAAAATGACTGCTGCTGCTGAACCCATGACAGTTGATAAATACAAACTCCCCTATTTTTTCAACCTTCCATTCCTTTTGCAGGTAATTCTGCCTGTTGTACATTTCAAGACACTGTCAGAGAATAGAGATTCCTGTATAGCAGCATTACTTTCTGAGGTTAACATATACAGACATGTGTGTATTTCCCTAACACAGTGTCATCTTCAGGGTAATTTTGTCCACAATTCTCAGTGTATTTACAAACACAATTCATGCTTCTATTTGAGATGAACACATAAAAAAAGCAGTTATTTCAAAAGCCCTGCAAGGCTTCTTTCCAATAATGATGTAATTTTAAAACAGTTAGAAAGCTTGGGAAACAAAGTTTTTTTCTTATTGAGAAGAAAAATGAGTGCATTTTGGCACTAGATCAATAATGTATCCAAGCCTGTTTATTAGCCACTTGCTCAGTTTCTGTAAACACAGGTGTGAAAAATAGTAACTCCAGAAGTCAGATGAGAGCTCTGAATTGCTTAAAAAAATGTAACCAGTTTTCTTAAGAAAATTCTGAGTCATATATGCTGGTTGTACCCTAACGTAGTTGTTTGTAAGTAAGTGCTTCAGAGTTGTTCCATGAAAGTTTCTTTAATGTTAAAACTTTGTAAGATCTCTTTTATTTGGGGTGAACCAAGTGGTTCACAGCCCAAGATTTAAAACTAAAATACAGTGTACAGTACCTGCTTCCCAGATAGATCCTATGTCCCAAATCCAAAATAGTCTCGTCTTCCCTACAAGTCTGCTTGTTCAGATGCCAGTTCTGTTCTGTTCTTTCATTTACATACCACCCACCAATACAATAAAACAATGTCACATACAATAAACTGTAAGCAGCAAGTTAATTAACTGCTCTGTGTTTATACAGATTATTTCCAGGGATTACATTCACTTAAAAGCTTAATTTATAGGAATAAAACTCCTTCATTGCTAACAAAAGAGCTCTTCCTTTGAAATAGTATATTCCCACACAGCAGGATGGATCTGTCACAGCCGCAAAAGTGGAAGCTCAAAACCAAAATTAACTTGGATTTTGA
Organism: Forpus xanthops; assembly: GCA_032466535.1. Lineage (NCBI taxonomy): Eukaryota > Metazoa > Chordata > Aves > Psittaciformes > Psittacidae > Forpus > Forpus xanthops. The sequence continues at coordinate 24,822 of JASSUY010015619.1, read as the reverse complement.
AACCAGTATGCATTATGTTTTGGACTGCGTTTTCAAGTCAGCAGTGGTGTTTGTACAGCTGTAGCATGTCAGACGTCAGGCACCTAAGACTACAAAGTTGTAGTTATGTGCAACTAAGTGAATGTCACAGCACTTACTTAAATACATCTTCAGCACTTAAATATATCACGTACATTGCACTGTTAGCAGAAAACACTATAAATGAGAGTTAAGCAGTTCAAAATGGAATCTAGACAAAGCAAAATGCTCATCATGAAGTCATATATGATGGCCAGTACAAAAAACTACGAACAAAGGAATCTTTCTATCTTGTCCTCACCCAGGAAACAGAAGCCTTTCAAAAACTGAACCAAGAACTGAAATCCTCCTTTCCCTTCTGTATAACATAACCAACCAAACAAAAATTACGCTGGCAGAATATGGGACAAGTCTGACTGCAGTGCACAGAAATATAAACTCAAGTCTATTGCCACATCTGAACTAAGAAATGTAGTTGCTCGGCTACAGTGTACACTGGCTGTGAGGACTATAGAAATGATGGCTTTGTGGAAAGGAGAGAAACCTCATACTCAACTTCCTGTCCCCAAACTATCCAATGAATATTTAACAGACAAATATATATGAAGTTTTTGGAAAAGCAATTGGAATCCCTAAATGCTAGCCAAGCAAATTCCTCTTCTGCACAGGAAAGTTATTAAATTTATGTTATTAAAGCATCTCCCACAATTCCTGATCATTTATAGCCTAATACTCTGGAAGGTGAAAATTAAGTTTAAACTCCCTCCAACCAAAGAAACCAGAAGTTCAGCTATCTTGAGTGAATCCCTAAGATATCAGAAAACCAAACAAACCCAGTTCTTTACAGTTCTGCATAGCAGGCATTCAAATGAGATACAGACAGGCACTTTTGCATAGATCCTGACCCAATAAGGTGCTCTGAAAATACCTAGCCTCTTTGAATAAATTAATAAGGCACCTCTTATGCATATTCAAAGAAGGATGGTGAGTGACAGGCACAAGGCAATGGCCTCCCAGGCTTTGCTCATTTCTGCATAGGCCAGAAGAGAAGTACAGTTTTCTGGTCAACCACTGCAGAAGCCAGCAGAGCCAAGCCAAGTTGGTATTTCTTGAGAAAGCCAGGAATGGGGCTGCAGCTACATGCTGAAAACAGATAGAAAACATCAGCAGACCCACTGATACCTTGTTTCTCAGCTTCACTGAGTGCCTTTACCATTGAAGCCATGGCGATACAGGAACAATTTCCTTGTTCCTTTGCCTTACTCACTGTAGCCCACTAAAGATAATAGAACTACAATCCAGTTCATTTTCAGCAAAGTAAAATTCAGGAAACCAAACTCTCTCATTTCTAGCAGCAACAACTTTCAGAGAACACATACAACAAAACTATCAGGAACACCCTATGTTATTCCCCAACAAACAACAATTGTGGTGCAGACCAAACACGAATAGAGGGCCACACTTTCAGTAGAGCAAATGCCTGTTAATCTGCTGCCCTTACCTCTGTCTGTCAGGGCCAAAGCTTACTACTGCAAATATAATGTCATTTTTGCAGAATTTTTAACTGATTTCAGTTATAATCAGTTATACTGATTGTATAACCAGTTTTGCATACTCAGGCCTGATTATAATGTTCAAACCACTGATGCTGCTACAAACTTCCATCAACAGATTTCTGCTCTTGTTCAATTACTTTTCTATCTGCCAAGTATGTTTTCTATGACAATGATTTGTAGGATGCTTCACTGCAGCAAGGTTCATCATCAAGTTTCAGTAAGCTTATGTCACATAGCACACACAAAGGTTAAAGAAAGCTGTAAAAATATGTGTCACATAAAATTACAGTAGCCTGGCCTAATGTCTATCTGCAGAGGACATGCCTATGAATGTTCAGTAGGATAAGAACTGTTTCAGATTAGGTTCTGCAGGTCCCTTCTGCCAAGACACAAAAGAAAAGCAGAGGCATCTGACTCTCTGATCAAATAAGGAAGCTAAGCCATAATAAGCTACTTCAGTTGGTGACTCTTTACATTGGTCCTAACTTCTGCTGAGCAATCACTCACTGGCCTTCACTGAAGTACTTAATGATCTGAGGCATACACATTGATACTTTATGCCACCATTATTCCCATTACCTTCTGTCTGAATATTGAGTTATTTTAATACCAACATTAACTTGGTTTTAGTTTAATATATTACTGTTGCATAATACAGTATAATACAGTTCACGATAATACAGACATACAAACACACTCAGATGCCAAGATGACCTTGAAAAATTAAAGCTTTTGAAAGTAGTCATTGAGATTAAATAAAAATGAATGCAAGGGAATACATCTGAAGGAAAACAGAAATCAGTTTAGGTAACAAGTGACTAAAATACAGAAATTTTACTACTTCCCTGAGTAGCTTCTGATGCAACAAATACAAAATGTCAAAATCTTTTGTTTCCTCAATGTTCAGGCACAATTACAGGCTGGGCAAAGACTCGATTGAGAGCAACTCTGAGAAGAACTTGTAGGTGCTGGCTGACAAAAAGATCAACATGATCCAGCAATGCATGCCTTCAGCCCAGAAAGCCAATTTTATCTTGGGCTGAATGATTCTATAAGAAGCCCAACTCTCTCTGCCTCTCTTGTGTTTGGAGCCACAGAGCTGCACACAGTATTCCAGGTGAGAACTCACAAGAAGTGGAATAGGGAGGCGAATCACTTCCTTTGGCCTGTTGGCCCTACTTCTTTGGATATTTATAAATAACTGAAATACCTTTTTTGCATAATTACCTTGCAAAGTCAGTCATCTCCATCATAATTACACACATCCTCTTGGCCAAAACAATGATGTCATTGCTAGTATCATCCCATATTTCAATCTCTGCATCAAGCTTACTCTTGACTTTTTTGAAGTCAGCCACTTGCTCAGCTATCTTTTCCTTTTCAGCCTCTGGCAGTTGAGTCATCTTTGCCTGAAACATAAAATAATTTGATCTGCAAAACTTTTATGTCTGAGTATTTTTCTTTTTTAGAACTAAATCTCTGGATATGATTAAATAAATAGTTTAAACACACTGTGGCCTGAGCTGTTCCAGCCTGAACACTTCTGGATTTTAAGATCTATATGCTATCACTGGGTTGAGTCGAATAAATTTCTTCCATGTAACAGGGACTGTGATGTCCGTGAAACCATTAGTAATAGGTAGACAAGGGATAAGATATTATGTGGCTGTATGGCAGTCCTGGCCCTTCATAATACCTCTGCCACAGGATGGAAGATCTTTTGGCCTGTTTGTCTTGATGGCTCTACAGTATACTGAGCACCTTCTCTGTGAAGTGGTATATCTCTTGCACCACAGACCATGAAGAACTCAGTTACATAGAGCAACTATTAACACACTGTAATTTTTCTACAATTAATAAATATTATTCTTTATAAAATGTTAACTACCATCCATAAAATGGAAAAACAAATTGACAAAGCAAAAGGAATCCAGAGCACTGTTATGCAAATCAGCATCGAGACACATATGTACAAAAAAATAGAATTACTATGGTGGAAATGCCCAAAAGAAAGAGCTTAAAAAGGAAAAAAGGTTACTCTGCAGTCTTGCCATCTCACTTGTGGAACACTGTCATTCTTAGTATTACTACCGCATGCAAAAGCCTTGCAATAGCACAGAAATCTACTGCAGAACAAAAACCAAGGCAATACCTATCTAAGCCTTAAAAATTATCTTCCCTATATAGATTCTTCATATTGCTAAATAGGTTCCAGCTATAAATCTTCAAATACCATTATCAAAGAGCAGTCCAAAAAAAAAAAAGGTCTTAAATCATTGTTCATGCTTGCTGCAGCAGCAAGTACATTTGTTAAAACGCTTAAGAAAAATGCCCATGAAAGTTTTGTCAATATGTTGATTTAGGCTGAGAGGACGTGTACCTACTTTAATCTAAGCTATAATTTTCTATTAATTTTGGGTGTAATGCACCACTTATGGCCCTGATATAATCTGAAGTATAGGAAAATTGTTCCCAGGTAAAGAAACAAAATCAGGCATTAAGCAATGACTGATATCTAGATACACCAGAAAGAAACATTTACAGTAATTGTATTATTTTTGGAAGAAATAGAATTAAAAAATAGAAATGGACATCCTATACTGTCAAAATATTGTTGCTGGTGTTTTTTTCAGATGTATTAACCATAGTTTATCTATAAATAATGGTCTCTTACAGCTCCCCACCAAATTCACTGACAGTGCAGATTATATATTATGCATGTAATAGACGGAAAAACATATGCTGAAGGTACCTCTCCACAGCAATAAACTATGCCTCTGATTCTCAATACCCAGCTTCCTACCTACAACAGTCTTCAGCATTTATTTACTATTTCATGTAGTCATCTGGAAGTACGTGTTACTTATGGGTTTTTTTCTTTTTTTTTTTCTTTTTTTTTTTTCCCAAAACCCATTCCCTTTAAAGTAACACTGTTTAAACTGAGAAGTGGAAGACCACATATCTAAACATGATCTTTTAAAGCTTTAGTTGATCTTTTGTTACTACACCCTGACAGTAAACAGCTACAAATTTCAACTTCTGTTCTCCCGGTACGAGGAAAAACTTCAAGTGCTTTCATTATAGGGTGTTTATGAAAATATGCAAGCACAAGCATCTGTACCTGTTCCAAACAAGTTGAAAGCATCCTATGTGGTTAACATTTTAAAGGAAAACCTTGCCTTTCTTAACTACAATAGAAATTTCAGACTGCAATGTGAGAAAAACGTGCTAACATTTCCAAAAATTAAATTAAAAAGGGCAGCTAGTATATTTTAATTGCCAATTATGTTTATTGAGTAATAAGATTGTATGAGGTGATCTTTCACACGGCTGTATTTCTCACAGTGTTTTAAGCATCAACTAACAACATATAACTGATACACACATATGCAACACAAGTGAACAATTTTCATTTTGGGTTGTGTCCTTTTTTTATTATTATTCAAGTTTTAATAAAGGAAATATTTGGTTTTGCTAAATTAGAAACTATGTGTCCTGAAAAACAGAGGTGAATTAAAATGCCATCTGTACATAACTTTTTATACTGAGAAGTTCTGCTTTTTCCCAGCTAGTTTTATAATTTGTAATTTCCATAATGGGAGTAATACTACAATCAATCCAGTATGAGAGAGATGTTATTGATCTAGGTATTGAGTGAACAAATAATGAAGTAGACATTTCTGGTCCCATGGATCTCTTCACTTCAGAAAGTTGTGAACATACAGTTTTGCTGAAACATGATTTAAAACTGAAACATAAAGAATATTGTTTGCTAAATGCAACTATTTTGTGCTAAGAAACCTTTTACTATCTCAAAAACGTTTTCAGGCTCTTGAAAACAACAGGGTCTTGAAAACAATAAACAATAAACTGTAATGTAGTGAAGTCCTTAGGTTAAATGATGACACAACAGGAAAACCTGATTAAGCGCTTCCAGAAACACTGAAATTGTCAATACTGTATTAATTTCTTCACATTTTGTTATTAATTCCCCAGTTAAGCAATAAACTATAGAACTGGTTCACACATGAACACAGCAGGAAATGTCTGTAACTCATGCACTGTAATATCTAAGATTCTAGATATATCCCTTTCTCTTTTGTGCAAATGAATTTTCTTGTACATAGAGACTATTTTTTGTTAATTTGCATCCCAGGCTTCAATGGCCTAAGACCAATAGAAATCTAGTTTCTATTAGACCAAGACACATTTATGAAACTGCAACATGGTAGAATTTTATTAAGTATAAGAAATTTTCCAATTTACATGTTCACCAAGTATTTACCACTTAATTACACTGTCTTTCACTCTTTCAGGTCTCACACATTTGTTTTATGCCCTCACCACATTTTCACAAATCTATTAAGAGTTGAAAAAGATTTTAATGATTTGCTGCATGCCTTTAAGTGGCTTTGAAGGAGCAGTATCAGAATTAGCATTTTTCCTATCATCAACTTATTTTTTTAAATCAACTGGTATAATACATACCCTGTCAGTTTTCCCTTCAGTCTGGATACTTGTACGACTACGTGCATCATGGTCCTCTTCAAGGTCAGATACATCTTCTAGCTCCTCGGGTGTCTGGGAAAAAGAATATAGAAATGGATTATTCTCTTTTATGGATATAACTTCGGTATTAATGCCAAATATGTATTATAATTTTGTCTAAAATAATGTCTGACAAACAAAAGTCAGTCCTGTTTGAGCAGTGCACTGGTTACTGAATGCTAATTAAAATCAACTAGTCAGACAGCTTTGACTAGTTCAGAATAGCCATGCTTTAAAGCAGTGACTTTTTACAGTTGTCCTGGGGTCTGCTATTTTCCTCCTTCTTAGTAACTGGTGCAGTGCTGTGTTTCGGCTTCAATCTGAGAACAATGCTGGTAACACACCGTTGGTTTTAGTTGTTGCTCAGCAATGCTTACCCCAGCCAAGAACTTTTAAAACACTCTCTCGTGTTCTGCCAGTGAGGAGGGCACAATAAGCCAGGAGGAAGCAGAGACAGGACACCTGACCCAAACTAGCCAAAGGGGTATTCCATACCACAGTACATCATGCCCAGTATGTAAACTGGGGGAAGATACCCAGAAGGCCCAGATTGACGCTTGGGTCTGGTGGGGTATCAGCTGGTGGGTAGTGAGCAACTGTAGTGTGCATAGAAGCACAGAAGCATAGAAGAGTTAGGGCTGGAAAGGACTTTAAGATTATCTAGTTCCAACCCCCCTGTCATGGGCAGGGACACTTCACACCACACCACATCACTTGGGCTTTGGGTTTTTTTCCTTCCTTTTCAAATTTTACATTCTCTCCCCTTGTTATTTCCCTTATCATTATTATTATTGGTGATAGCAGTGGTTTTGTGTTATACCTTAGTTCTGGACTGTTCTTATCTCAAACTGTGGGATTTACATTCTTTAGATTCTCCTCCCCATCCTGTCAAGAGCAGGAGGAAAGAAACAGAGGAGTGAGTGAGCGGCTGCATGGTTCTTAGTTACTGGCTGGGCTTAAACCATGACATTATGGAAGCTCTTTTGTATTTAATACTGTGTTACTGCTGCTAGCAAAGGTGTCTTATGAGAAATCTTTACATGATGAGAGTGCATGCCTCAGTTTTTACAATCAAAACATTTTCCTACTTTCTACTTTCCTGCGTTCTACGTTCCTACTACTGCTTTTCACTGCCCAGAAATACTCTTACACCTACATTTTCACATTAAACATTTCACATTTTTAGTTAGTGCATGACACATAGTGGTTGAATGTGTTTGGAAATAGGAAAATTTAGAAAAAGATTTCCAGCTGCTATAGGAGCAGAACTCCTGAATGGTCTTCCCTAGGGGTGTTGGAGGAGAGGAGAAATCAATTCTAAGACGTAGCCTGAGCAGTGAACAAACAAGATTTTTTAACAGCTGACTGTTAAAAAAGAGCAAAGGTGTGATATGGGACAGGCCAGCTGTCCAAGCTTCCTCGTCCAAGATTCTAAGAGAGATTTTGGTCAGCTGTAGAAAGTTGTTGTTGACCCCAATAACAATGAATCCATGTATTTCCCTACACATTTCAGACTATAACTATAGGACACCTGCTGACATGTTACATGGTGGTGTGCATTTCTTTCCAAATTTTAATTGTTGTAACAAAATGTTCATTCTTTATGACTTTGCTACTGAAGACTCACTCTGAAGACTTGAAATCATATCTATAGCCATGTCTATTATTGATGAATTTTACACCTTCCTGGTATTCAACTTCAAACTGCAATAGCAAGTTGTTACTACTGCGCATGAGTGATTTCAGGCTACGCATTACCTTTTCATCTCTGAAATGAAAAACACTCTGTAACAAATACTTGCTTTTCTACTAGGGCATTACACAGAGTAATTAATAAAACCAAGGCATGGCCTTAGTCTTTAGATCTTTGACCAGTCTTTCCAAACTGGGTGCAAATGTGCTCTTTGGTTTATTTGCTTTTTAATCCAGGCTTTATAGAATCATGTCTTTGATTATGCCCTAAAGCATTTTCTCCAAAACAAAGTGTTTTACTGTCCTGATTTCAGCTGTAAGTTATTTTTCTTTCTAGAACCTGGTACAGTGGTGTGTTTCAGCTTAAGTCTGACAATAATGCTGATAACACATAGAATCATACAATCACAGAATAGTTAGTGTTGGAAAGGACATTAAGATCATCTAGTTTCAATCCTCCTGCCACGGCAGGGAAGCCTCACACTAGACCATGTCACCAAAGGCTCTGTCCAACCTGGCCTTGAACACTGCCAGTGATGGAGGATTCACAACTTCTTTGGCAGCCTGTTGCAGCGCCTCACTGCTCTCAAAGAGTTTCTTTCTTATATCTAACCTAATCTTCCCCTGTTAAAGTTTGAACCCATAAACCCTTGCCTTATTACTGCAATCCCTGATGAAGAGGCCCTCTCCAGCAATCCCTGTAGGCCCCCTGTACATACTGGAAGGCTGTTAGGGTTAGGGTTAGCTATCCACACAGCCTTCTCTTCTCCAGGCTGAACAGCCTTGACTTTCTCAACCTGTCTTAATACGTGAGGTGCTCAACCTCATCATCCTTGTGGCCCTCAGAGTAGAGCAAGCATTAATTATTTTTCCTTACTACACTAGTAAGAACCTCATGTAATTGTTGCTATCTATTCTTTCAAAGCACTTTTCAGTTTTTTTTTTTTTTTTGCTAAAAGCAATTACTTTGAGTGTTATTTTCAAAACAATAAGCCTCACATTATAAAGGACAAATTTAAAACTTGTGGGTTTAATTTATTTGTCAATATTGTGACATCTCAATACTATGTTTAATACTATACCCTCTAGTTACCATTAAAAAATATCATGTCGATTCTTTAAATCTATTCTTGGCACTTCCCTTAAAATTAAGTCTTTTGCATGCACATTATTTGGAATATTATTAACATAAAGCTAACAATGATTAATTAAACCAGAGATCAGAACTCTGCTAGCATTATTTTCACCAGCTCCTGGCAAGGAATTTGTCATCAAGTAATAGTAAAATCATTATCATGCCATAGCCTGTACACATTGCAGATATTTATTTTCAAATGCAGATGATAAATAGTTCTGGTTAGTAACAGAAAAAGTTGTGAAAAAGATCTTTTATATATAAGTTATAATTTCATGTGAGATTAGTGGTGAAAACAAACTTTGGTGAAGACAAATCTGTTTAAGAACAAACGATGACCCTCAACACTGAAAGATGAAAGTATTTTCAATAAAACAAGATTAGGTTATATGGTAACAGTTGAGGCTTTAAAAATAATAAACGCCTTGAACTCATAGTATGGTGCAAAATCCACCTTATGTCTACTAAACACTAGGAGGTTTCGTCTGCTTGTTTAACTTGGTTTTGTCTTGATCTCCTTAATTCTAGGAGATTAAAACAAAAAAAGAGTAATCACCATTAGAAACAGCTAGATAGATCAATAGCCTGACTTTATGTGACAATTCCTGTGTTTTCAGTTCACACTGAGCATACATTAAGATAACAGTTTTCTCAGTATAGGAAGGATGTGAGCAGAGGAATCCAGATTTAAAGTTAAAAGTGAAATTTTTGAGAACTGCCTTATGAAAGCCCATTTGAAGTAAAAACTGTAAAGCTGTCATAGCTGAGCAAGCTGGCACATAGAATTTTATCACCTATTTTCTAAGTTACACCTCTTTTGCTGTAAACCTATATTTTAGGTGCAGTACGACAAATCCAGTTATGTGAACTATGCTTTGAAAACATGTGATACAGCCTGCCTGCCTGCAGAACTTCCTTTCTTTCCTAGAAAACTCAACTTTTTTGTGAAAGAGAGTATATCCCAAAGCCTCATTCTCAAAGCCAAAACAAAAAAAATGTTTCATGGCTGACTGAATGCAAGTAAGAAAACTGAAACTGCTTTTGGAAATCATCAGTATTTTGAAGTCAGAAAAGGTGCAGCGAAGTTCTCAAAGTTTGTCTTAAAAAGACATTTCAGTGCTCAGAAAGGACAAGAAACAAGAGATAGAACAAACAATTCAGAATTTCTTAAGAAATGTGGGTTTATCAGATGAATGAAGCCTGAACAATGGCAGCCCCTGCATCAAAAATTTTCTCTAACATGCCAAATCCATCTGTTTCTGTTAAGTAAATTATTTAAAAAAAAAAAAAATCTCAACAATCTCAAGATTTGTTTATGTCTCTTCTGTCTCAACTCTACTATATGATCTGCATGTAAAATATATAGACATAAAAATGGTACATAGAAAAAGCTTGTCAATCAAAAACTTGTGCACAATTATGAAAATACACAATCTAAATGCATAGCCAACTTCTGAATGCACAGGTACCACTATCATCATCCTTCCCACACATTCTCCACCTATGACTTTGTGTTGAAATGTAAACTTCTCTGTTTCAGCAGATGTTCCTCCCAGACACTAAGACACTGAAAATAAAACCACCCGAGCCATGAGCCATATATCCATTACTTTAATTCCTGCCTTTAATTATCCAGAGGCTTCTGAAGCCAAGGACAAGCATCCAGCCACATTCAGTCATTCCGTAATCAGTAACTGTTCCACTGAGCAATCACTGCCAGTTGACATGGAACTAAATAACCTATTAAGCACATCATTGTGCAAACCAGCCTTCATGCCACAAATCAGTAATTAAATTCCACTTTATTATAAACTAGGGTCCCTAAGTGAAGTGGAATTAAGCACATATACACATCCAGCTACCCCTCAAAGAACACTATTTCAGGTGCTGCTTCTGAACAAATTACTTATTACATGATTTTGTTACAATTTTTATAGGTGCTAAAGAGAATCATCGACGAACATCTTTTTAGTTATAGGTGCACCGCTATTACTAACGCACTTAACAGTTCATGGAAAACTCTTGGGTTTGTATGTGAAATGATTTAACTTGGAAGGTTTCGTGACAAGAAGATACATGAAACAAGGCAGCAGAGAATATTCCCTCTAACACACCAAAAAAGAAATTTTTTCAGATCAGTATTTTCCTTTTACCTATTTTTTCACAATATGCAGCTTTGACAGCCTCCTGTGGCCAGCGAAATGGAAGGGGAGATGTTCAGCGTAACTATCCTTTACAAGCAAATACTATCATAAATAAAAATGATACAAAGACACAACTTCTTCAGTAACTATGAAAATTTAGCAAATTCTTACAGAATTTGGTTTTCAAATGCCTAAACTGAATCCTCCTCCATGCAGTTAGAGCTTATTCTCTTTGTATCCATTATGATGAACATATAACGGAGATTTTCTCCTTAGAATCACAGAATCAACTGGGTTGGAAAACACCTTCAAGATCATCAAGTCCAACCATTACCAGGACTGTCAACTCCAGCACTGAACCATGTCTTGTGCAACATTTTATGTAACTGAAAAACAGCTATCAAACCTTACCTTTCTCTCCTTCTGTTGCTCTATTCACTAGGTTAATTAACACTAATCCATTCAGTGTTTCTGCCATTTTCTAATACTCTGATTATTCTAGCAGCAATAAATCAGAGTACATTTGCTTAAACAACTAGGAAATTCTGGAGGTACTCACTGCTCATCTTGAGATCATAAAACCACACTTCCTTTACTTTTAAGTAAGGTATATAAAAAGCAGAATAACTGCAGTCAACTGAAACTCAATAAAATCTTGCTTGATTGCATGGGGTGGAAGTGGTCTTTCAGAAATTGCCAGTATTATCTGACTTGAACAGTAAGTGAACAGTGAGAACTAATGAAACTAAATATCAATTTAGGCTGGTTAGGTTAATTCGACTGGAGCTGATCAGCAATATTTTTACCCCATAGCAATGGACACCATTTTCTTTCAAAAAAGTTTTTCTTACTAGAACAGAGCAGAATACAGACTGTTTTTCCTGAAAAAAAAAACACCTTTGATAAATACTTGTTAGAAAAGTATTTATGAGATTAACTTGGTTTGTCAATGGTGCTGCCTACCCATAATTTTACATTTTCACAGAAACTGCTTAGGCACATGAATAATTTCAGTAAAACCTTTTCACAGTTAGAAATATTAGAACTATATTCGGTTTCAAATATAATTCCAGCAATGAAAACAAGCCACCCTTATACATGTTTTATCTCTTTTATGGATAGAGGCAAAAGTTTTTGTATGCTTTCACATGACCTCCTACTCAGTAAACTAGTGAATAGGTTCTTGTCCTGGGTTAAACAGTAGCAGTCGTTTTTCTCCTTCTTAGTAGCTGGTACAGTGCTCTGGTTTTGACTTTCAGCCTGGGAACACCACTGATAACACCAATGGTTTTAGTTACTGCTCAGTAGTGGTTACTCTGACCAAGGACTTCCCCAGTCTCATGCTCTGCTAGGGAGGAGGGGTAGCTGGGAGGAAGCAGAGAGGGGACACCAGACCCAAACTAGCCAAAGAGGTATTCCATACCAGAGAACGTCATGCCCACTATATAAACAGGGGGACAGTTACCCAGAAGAGTTAGGTCACTGCTCAGGTCAGGCTGGGTATCGGTTGATGGGTAGTGAGCGGTTGTATTATCTTTTGTTGTTATTTCCCTTATCATTATTACTATTGGTGGTAGCAGCAGTGGTTTGTGTTATACCTTAGTTACTGAAATTTTCTTATCTCAACCTTTGGGACTTACATTCTTTCAGTTCTCCTCCCCATTCCTCTGGGAGCAGGGGGAAGAGGGTGTGGGTGTGTGTGAGTGAGCAGCAGCATGGTTCTGGGTTGCTGGCTGGGCTTAAACCATGACAGTTTTAGATGAACCTAAGATAAAGTTTGTACATAACTGGTTAAAAAATTTTACTCCAAAACAGTTACCAAAATTACTCTGTCAAAATGACAGCATTATCAAGTAGAATTCAAGACATCTGCACTAAGCACAGAATTTTCATAAAAACTTTGTATAATGGAACAGAGTGGGATTACTAAATCTGTAGGGGAATTATTTGGACTGTGATTATAAAGCCAGAGTTAAAATGTAATGTATCTTGACAAACACTGAGAAAGGAAGATAGCACAGTAGAAACAAATGCAAAGTACTGAATTGAGGCAGGAAAAATCAGCTGTACAAGTAAGAGATGGAAACTAAAGTGGCTAATAAGAATGCTACAGAAAAACTTTTAAGAATTACAGTGGATCACAGGCTAAACTGAAAGCAGCAATTCCCTAACATGAATTTCAGTTGCTCTTTTACTTTCTATTTTTGGAAGGTGGTATTTTTTGGCAATTAATAATGTTCTCAGATTAATTTTTTTTTTGGCATTCATTAGGTAAATCTTTGGGCTTGTCAACATATTCAAGAAAAAGAATATGAAAAAGGAGCAGAGATGTATCACAGCCTAAAAACCAATTATGCCTGGTAAAAGTTGCCTGCCATATCTCTGAGCTATCTGGCAATCCTACAGATTATGTAAGAGCAAGTCATTCCATCTCTAAATATCCAGGGTGCAGGTAATAGCCACTACTGAGTTTTCTGAATTAGGACTTATCAGGAGAAAATTACAGGGTTTTTTTTACAGATGAACTAAACACAGACTAAAATTTCATCTGCATTTGACTCTATCAGTGAAGAAATGTGATAATTTTACTGGGAGAAAACAGTCGTATAAATTCGTATGTTCTACAAATGCATAGTGCAATTTCATATACCAAAAAAACTCACACCCAAATAAAACCATACAGTAGCAAAATTATTAGATGATCTTCTCATACAGGAAAATAATTTGCTTCATGCAGATCCTTTCTGCAGTTAAAAGGCAGCGACAATGAGTCATCTGCTTTCTGATCTGTGAATTTCCTATAAACAAGAGAAAAAACAAGCAGCAAGCCTATGACGGTGAAAGCTTCAAGGTGCAAGGCTTAAAGCAGTATTAATGGAATAGAACATCAAAGTGGAAAGGGAAGCCCAAGGTTAGGCAAACACAATTTTAGGTTTCATCTCTGCTGTGATTGGGGCTCCATTTCAGAAACAAGTGATTGGTCAGCAAGCCCCAACACTGGCAAATGAAGCCAAACATTGTGCTGGTGCTGCTTTGCTTAAAATCTGGGTATGTTTCTACTTCTGGCTTCACTTACCAAGGTGATAAGCTTGCTTTATTTGTTGGCCACCAACCATTGAGACTGAGCCTCATACATAAATAGATCCAGGGCACTGGTAAGATCCCACATCACTTCAAGCATGTAACTGTATGCTACATAAGGTTTACCTTTGCTTGTTGTGGTTAGCTCTTCCTCACTGAAACAGCAAACAAATAATTCACCTTTGCTCTTTATTTGCTGAACATTAATTAAGCTGCATACTTGTGTTTTTTACATATTTGGAATCCATCTTTCACAAAACACAAACGTTTTCAGAGTGTATTTAACAGAACCACCCTATGTGGCCCACAAAACTCACAGACGCATCATGGCATGTGTCATGTGGATGGAATGCCAGACTGCCTTTTCCTAAGGCAAAAGGACTGATTCCCATTCTGATAGCACATCAGCAACAAAGAATGTAGAAGTGTCTCTCAACTGCTTATCTGATTTCCTCAATGAACAAATTACATAATGATTATGAAGAAGGTAAAGGGCAGGCAGTTGTACAGTTAATACAATAAATATAGGCAGAGGAACATGGATGTCAGTTACCCAGCTGACACAAATTACTGCAGTCAAGCATGTGGCCCTTATCTGAAAGACTACACACAGTCAGCCAGTGTATTTGAGCACACCTGAAAGAATCATGTTATTCCTATTCCTGCACTGGCCATAGTCTCAATGGAGGAAACTCAATGACACTGTAATAAGGGAATGAGCTGTTGCTGCTGCTCTGGGTGCAAGGAGGCTAACAAAGGCAGTCATCTGTTGACAAAGCCATTGTCAGGGACATGTTACTGGACCTGTGTGCATGCTCAAGCTGCCGCTGCCTCACTCTAAATAGCTACTGGCAGCTCTTCAGCACTTCATACATATATGCCTTGCTGTATCATAACATGGAAGTTGCTACTAATTTTTTTTTTTTTTTGTGAATTTAACAGATTCCACAATATTTCAAAGGAAAATCAAATCGGCACAAAAATTTCTCATGGACTATTTCATGCTGGACCATGTCTAGGAAAAATGAAGGGTTATGTTTTCAGGAAGAACATGCTGAATAATTGCCTTTCCTTACATTTTCTATAATCATTTTATGCAGACTGCTTCAGGAGACTAGGATAATAAGGACACTTGGAGAAACAAACTAATTTTATATTAATGTTACCGTGCTAATTTCCTAAAATATTTGGTATAGTGGGCTCAAAAAAAAGGCCTCAAAAGCTAATGGCTTAGTTATACTGAAGGAATGGTGGTCTAAAACTGCAATTTCAACAGAACCCATGCACAAGATGATACACAGTACTCTTTTGCTGCAAAACACTTCATTATCAATATACACTGACTTTGTTGAAAATATAATGAAGGGTCTCTTCTCTGCCTTTTTAAGAATAGGCAGTAAGATTCAGGGATTCTCAGGTAATTAGGTAGTATCTGGTTTGCCAACCTCTACATACTCTTTTCAGGTAAGCAAGTACTTGAAAATAGTGTCTTTCATATGGCAAGCTCAGTAGCTCAGTGGAAGATTATTTTTTTTTTTTTTATTCTCCAAAGAATTTTCTTTCAAGTTTTTTTTTTTTTTCTAAGTCAGTTTCCCTGTTATTGCTATGGTTCCTTACTCAGTATGCTCACCTACCTTCACCAACTCTGCATTCCAACTCCATGAGCACACTTTAAAGAAAATAAACTGGTGTGATTCAAGTTTGCAAGCAATGACTAAAAAATAAAATAAAATGGCAGGAGGGTATTGTTAACAGCAAACCTGAACTCAAATATACCTATGTAATACTAATGAATTAAAAGAAAGTAAACCAAAAGAAACTATTCAGGGTTAAACCAATCAGAAACTATTCAGGGTTAAACCAATCAGTAATTCACCCCAGACCTTTTTCACTGCCAAACTGCTGCATCAGCAGGGAAATGCATGACAACGGGACCAGATCTTACACTGTTACATCAATGTCAAGGCACAGAATACACAGGCCATAGCACTGCTACTCCATTCTTGTGCCAGGAAAACTGAAACCACAGTCTAGCACAAAATAATCATTATTACATTTCTGAGGTCCCATTAGATATTGAATACATTTGCAGTGTACCTCACTGCTTTTCTGCATCATGCTAAAGACAGTCCATTCTACCACGAAAGTTGATTCCACAGTGAAAATGACACTGAGAAGTTTCAACTAGGCCATGGACTGTACAGATAACTGTGATCAGTAAAAGGAATCTATGGCCAGATTTACACTGAGCAATGAAGACCTATGAGTCAGATCTGGCACTAGCATCAATAGGGCTGATTTCAGAATCAGAACCATAGCCTGAGCTATTAACACTACTAAGAGACTGCAGTCTCCATTTCCAGGCTTGCATTTCTCACACTCCACTGAACTATGTGGCAGAAAGCATATTTTAATATAGTATCTGTGATTTGTGACACTTCTACTGCACCTCTCAGTTTTACTCCAAAAATTCACTCCTCCCCTTTTAACAGAATAATATTCATTCCATTTCTCTTGGAATATAACTTATATTGGATAGTAAGTACCAAATGGCATGGAAGGAATACGCATCACTTTGCTGTAAGAAAAAAAAAAACACTCAGCAAAGATTTTAATGGTCCAGAAAAAATACTGCCCTGTGCTTAAGTTTTCAATAAGCCACAAAAGTAGAGCTACCAAATCATTCTGTTTTCCTGAGAGGGGGATAATTTTGTGATTAAAAACATAAGCATATGTGACAGTTGTCATATGATTTAATCCCTAAACTGGGAAGAATTGAAATTTCAAGTAGTAAGACAAAACTGTTCATGCTGTCCATGCCTGTAAAAAGCAAACTGGCTTCTGTCTGAACCAGGAGCCCCAGCACTAACAGACTGATGATAAGCCATGAAGCAATTTGCTGCTGATAAGTTCTTAATTCACAGCCTTGCATGGATACAGCTATACAGCCTTAGGCAAGAGACAATGCAGATTTGCCAGGATGGATAATTACACATTTATACTGTAACGGATACAGCATCCAGCTGACACTTTCACCACTGGTCCCTGTATGAGGATTTCTAAAATTATTCTCTATTTGTGCCGATATAGAGAGCCTTTTTTTAATTCTTTAATTTTTAGAAAACAGCATATCTTTGCTGACACAAACTGAAAATCTAAGGCAGATTTAAGAAAATTACATTTTTAACCTGAAATAAACAAAAAAGAAGATGGTTCATAAAGTTATGTACAGAATGTGAACAAGCAAGCATAAACACAGCAAGCGTAGAAGTATTATAGTCTAGTTGTGGCATGCAGTGTAGCAAGTGGCTTGCTTTTATAAGTAAGATTTAACACACATCACTGTTTTATTTGTCCCATCAATCTACATTACTATCTTTACACTAATAAATATAAAAAAAAAAACACCCCAGAGAGTGAAGTCAGACTTGGCTTGACAGAGCCCAGAATAGCATTCTGCTTCTAACAGGAAGCTGGACCAGATGATCTCCTCAGGTCCCTTCCTTCTGTGATCCTCTGTGTATGTTTCTCTTCTCACTTTCTCCTCAGTGATGAGAATATGAGACAAGTAAAAGGTGTAGCAGTACAAAGTAAGGTTTGGTTCAAAAGATACTACCGTATTTTGGGTTTAGAAAGAAGGCTTCATTAACGTTAAAATACCAATTACAAAATACCAAGTATATTAAAATAATTTAAAATACTGAAAAAAAGTAAAAAATGTTAACATACAGTAACTACAGTACTGACACTATCCAAGTGGTGAGTTCTTGGAACTTGTTTCAAGCACTTCCATTTAGTGACATCCAGAGTCACCTGTATGGTGCAGGTGAGCTGCTGATTTGGAGGGAGAGGAAAATCTTCATCACCAGACCTGTATGCAAGATGTAGCCTGACAAGACCAAGTGCCTTCTCATATGCTTATACATGCTGCTAGAGAAAGAGTCTACTCCTCCAACATATGCATAAAACAGTATGAAAATCCTACATATTCTTGCTCAGAAGGGGGCATCTGCTTTTGACACTCCTATACTACAGGATGATTTCTCTGTATAGAAATAATATAGTACAAGAATGTAAAAAGGCAATTTTGGAACTGTACATATGGGGATGAACAGGCACTTTTTTCCTACCCACTAGTCATTTTATATGTGAAAAGAACACAGAATCTAAGATCAGAAATCTTCCTGTAAAATCTGAGTGAATGGCTGAAGCATAGGAGCAGGGTTAATACTGAGAAGAATGTACAATGAACTGAAAAGTTAAAACTTTTTATCCTGAAAGCACAGAAATGTAGAAGCACAAAAGCTTCTTCTGTCTCCCTCCCCAGCATGAGGTGCAAACACGCAACTGTTCTTAAAATCAGTAACTTAACCTGGTTTTCTACTAAAAGAGTTTTATTTTTTGTGGAAAGACCTCAACTCTTAAGAACAGATACTTATTACGGAAACTGTGGTTAACTCCAAACTCTAAATATATTTCCTAGGGTAACCCACCCACATGTTCAAGTAAACAGGATGCAACTTTCAAGGAAAAGAAGAAGGTGTTTTGTTGGTTTTTTTTAACAGATACACTGCTGAGCAGCTCTTCGCTTTATAAAGCAACAAAACCAGCAATACGGAGAACCAGAATGATCATCTGATTTAAGATGTTAAAGGCCTTAAACTAATGAAACTGGCAGGAAACCAGACCTTTGAAAGTTTGTTACACAGTACATAAATATGCAATGCAAGCAAACTGATATATGTAGCTGTTTGCCAGAAAACAGAAATCACTTTTATTTGTTTGGAAACACAACAGACCTGGTACTATACGGAGATTAGTATTTAAAAAAATGTCAGCATGTTAAACTGAAACATGGACAGACATTGTCCCAAAACTATTGCAGTATAGAGCATTTTGATGAGACATCTACAATGCAGACTCACAATAATAATACAGTTTATGATGCTAATCCAGATGTAAATATAAATAAGTATTTCTACAATATGAGATGACTTCCCAGGTCTGTTTGTCTTCCAATAAAAAATTAATTCCATGAAACTTCAACTTGGTGAATTCTCTTTGACTGTTCTTGATATATTTCTGTTAAGATTACTTTATTACTGCTTTAGCTATCAGCATGTATTATTCACTTGAAGTTATTACAGCTTTCCACTGGTTGTAATATTCTAATGGAATACTATTAGCTGTTACTTCAATCCAGCTGTCTCATTTTCTTCAAGCAACTATGCTTTCATATAGCAGCTTTTTTTTAAGTTCTAGCATCAGTCTTAATATTCTGCAACATTTAATACATAGTCTTAAAGACTGTCAACCTGTTTCTTTTGCCTTTTCCATGTATTTCACATGGCAAAATTCTTGTCATTAATTCTACTATTTACCCTAATTTATTTCTGTAACAGCAGTACTGTGGTTAAACACTATCTAGATAACACTCAAATGTTCCTGTGCAAGATCAAGCTCCCAAAGCCTCTGCACTTATACAAAAATAAGATGCTTCAAGAGTATAATAAGGACTGAGGAACACAGACACTGAGAAGGACATGTAGCTGCATGCCTTGGATCAAGTATATCACGATTTCCAATCAACAGCTACCACTGGGTGAATTAATCCTTGTGAGTGAAACAATTGAAAGCATCTGAAGGGAAGCATCCTGCAGCTCCAGAGGCATTTGTATTTCAGCTCATCAGTGCAGTACAGCTTCTACTATCTAGTTGCTCTCAAGTATTATCCACATTATACCTGCAGGACTGGAATGAACGTTTTATGCATCTATAGTTAGGTTTGGACACTGAAAAGCAGATATGATTATCAGCATTAAACCATACCATTTGGCAGCATTTTACATTTAGGAACTCCAGTTTTAAAAACATTCTATGTAATTACATGCTTGAAATCCCTCCTGAGGAACTGATCTGGAGAGTTTCTGCTTTTATTTTGATTTTGAAAAAATGTCCCCTGTGGATCCCTGTCCTCATTCATTTATACTTCTCAATTATATTTTGATTAACAATTTCTTTTCCTGATTCAGTCTTGCAATGCTCTGTAATTGGCAATCCATTGTTCTTTGGCACTGTATCTATAAGCCCCTATAAGCTGACCATAGAATGCTTTTATTTCCTCACTTTGATGGCTGTGGTAACAGCATACATCTGAATAACCATCAGATTTGCTAAAGCTTCTTCCAGACTGAAATGAAACTGTCATTGTCTGGAATGAATCTAATTAGAAATGCAAATGCATCCTTACTCAAAAAATTAATGCCAGGATTTCCTCAGCCCTCTCTCTGTGCTGGCAGTCAGTATCTCAAAAAGATAGTAGAGTAGCTGAATATCAATTCACCAAACCTCCAAAAAACCCTCACATGACAGTGAGTGAGTAATGGTATTCATTAAGTAGAAAGCTGCACATGTTCCTTTAAATGACTATATTTCTTTTTGATCTCCTGAGCTTTTGTGAAGAGTCTCCAATTGCTAAGCTGTTGAATACACTCAAAAATAGCTGAATGCACTTCAAGTTACATTGATTTCTGAGGCAAAACATACATTGTTTTGGATAATGACAGGTTCAGTGCAGGTGGAGGCAGGCTCAGAACTTCAGTTCACAAGAGGAGGAGCATCTGCTCTTTGCTACCCACAGCTTCAAGTACGTGCAACAAAGTAATTTCTAGTAACTTTTCCTTCTCCTTGCATTGTCAAATTGCACTTGCAAAGCAAATGTGGAAGATGGCACTGACAGAAATCTTCATATTAATACTGTCAATTTAGGTGTGGTGCAATGACTTACAATTTTACAGATGCTCTATGCACTTCCATTGTACACCTACACTGTGAACTTACGAGTTATGCATACATGCAACCTCTTTCAGGTGAAAGTATTTTCCCCTCATGCTTCAGAAATTAGTACAGGGGATAGAGCACCCTTTTCTGTTTCGAGTGACTGTCCACATATATATATACATCACAGAGGACCATAAGAATATATACTCGGAGCTTCCCACAGAGCAGTTCTTACAACTTCATAGAAACTGACTGAAGCTTTGTTACATTCCTCAATGAATTTCCCAAAAATTAATCTCTAAAAATGAAGTCAGTCATGATCAAACCAAGAAGACTGAACATACACAAGACTTAGATCTCACTGAGGAACAGAGAGAAACAACTCTGTAATCTTAAAAAAAAACAACCCACCTGGTCCCTTATTTACTTAAGGAAGACAGGATGAGCAACAGAGGCATTAAGGAAGCTTACCTGATCTAGAAAAAAATCTGATGTCCAAACCAAAACTCTTAGCCTGTGTTCACTGAAACAGGAACTGATCGGAAGACCTACAGAGGATCAGCCTCAGACTGGTTTGTTTTGCCAGCTAACTCCAACTCAAATATCTTGCTACAGGCAAGGTACATGTTTCAGGATCTTCGGTATATAAAAAAATTCATCATTAACAACTGCAATAAGGATGAGACATGTTAAAGATTTTATAGACTGGAATTCCTACTGAAAGGGTTTAACTTATACACCACAATATATTGAGACTTACTAATGCATATTAGAACAATAGAATGGCTTGGGCTGGAAGGGACCTTTAAAGGTCATCTTAGTCCAAGCCTTCTGCAATGAGAGCTGACATCCTCCACTAGACCAAATTGCCCAGAGTCCCATCCAGCCTGACAGTGAATGTTTCCAGGAGGGGGAATCTACTGCCTCTCTGCAACTGTCCCAGTGTTTCACCACCCTCACTGTAAAATATTTGTTCCTTGTATCGAGTCTGAATCTATCCTGCTGGTTTAAAACCATTCCACTTAATCCTATCCCTACATGCTGTACTAAAAAGTAAGCCCATATTTCTTGTAAGCCCCTTTTGAGTACTGGAAGGCTGCCCTGAAGCCTTCCCTTCTCTGGGTCAAGTAAACTCAACACTCAGCCTTTCCTCATAGGAGAAGAGCTCCAGCCCTTTCATAATTTTTTGCTGCCCTCCTCTGGACTCACCCCAACAGGCTCATGTCTTTCCTGTGCTGAGGACTCCAGAGCTGGATGCAGTACTCCAGGCAGGGTCTTACCAAAGTAGAGCAGGGGAGACACCTCCCTTAACCTGCTGGTCATGCTAGCCTGTAATATTTCTTTATATTTAAAAGAAAGTTGAAATCTGTTTCTTTGTTCCAACTGAAAAGACAATGCAGCAGACAAGCTTCCTTTGAAAAATGTATCTCCATTTTTATTAGTGCTTTTGTTCTAAAATAAATTACTGCACATACAGATACTGCAGCCGAGTCATTTTATCATTTGAAATGGGACTTGTGAGCTGAAGACATCTGGGGGAAATTTTGCATATGACAAAACTCTATTTCAGATTTTAAAAATAAGGTGTTCTGAAGCATCTTCTTCAACTTCTGGGAAGCACCAGCACTGGTACCTTGATTGAGATTGTGTAAGGCTGATAGAAATCAGGCTGTGAAGGGTGTGAAGCTGACAAAACTTCAACAAGAGATTATCAGGATCACCTGAATCTCTGTTGCTACATTACACTAAATAAGGTGAAAGTGGAGGAATTACAAACAGATTTTGGCTTGTAGTCACAAGTTGATAATTAATGAAGTAAATTAAGATCTCTACAAACAAAATATAAATAAGTATTTTTAAAGAACAAAGCAAATTTTAATGCAACATTGTGATCTAGTACTCAATGCAATTCTAGCATTCTTGAACCATCATGTCTGTGTCACTGTAAATTGGATTTCCTAGAACAGTTCAGTCTGGATATGAGTTTACACAGTTCACATACACAGTTCTAAGTTATCCTGAAAATGTACTGATGTCCTGAACTATCACAGAAATTAATATTTAATAAAGAAAAAGCTTACCCGAATCATCATGACTGAGCACCTGATGTTATGAATCGTATCATACACCTTCTTAGAAATGTCCACAAACTGGTTATCATCAAAAAGATGCACTGTGTTCTTGCTTAAGTTCTCCAATGCAATATTTACTTGATTTATAAACTCCGGAATCACTGTTCAAAAAACAAAACACAAACAAAATTCAGTGAGCATAAAAAAGATAAAACATGTAATTGTAACACAGATTTACTAAGGCAGTTTACCTTGTCTGACTGAATCAAAGATATCATAATTTTTGAGTTAGTTTGATATTAACTTGTACTTTACCCACAATGTCCTGGGGCATTATTTTGCATGGTGATCTGGTACCACTATATCTCTCTTGATCACCAATTTAAAGCAAAGTAAACGCAACAAACAGAATATAGAGTAAAGAGGGAATACAGCTGGAAAACCATCACATAGAGAAGGACCTCAAACAAGTACACATCAAGCTCATTTGCAACAACTGAAGACAGAAAAAATGGAAAATAAAGGGACAAAACTCAACTTCTTTAACAATATGAATAAGAACAGAACATGGAACAGTGTTCTGGTAGGCAGCACATAAGGCAATGTGCTGGTTTCAAACACAAGAATAATATGTGTTCAGTCCCTTCCTTCACTATTATGAGTTACGTAATTCATAAATTCATACCACATTGAAGCAGTACTACCAATACCTTAATTACAAACCACTTCAGGAAAATTTTGAAGTACGTAATAAGTTTTTATACTGACAAAGCTTCAAAGTCAGCAACTATCTGAATTAGAAAACCTGTAACATATACTTTAAATATTAGGAAAGATGACTCAACAATGCTTTAACCCCTAACTTTACATACAGCAACCCACACAACGCCTGGAGACATTTAAATTCACTCAAGTTACAGCAATTTCACTGTCTTCAAGCTCAGTTATTTCTCTCTAGAATTGAGAACAGTTACTTCATGTGTCAGGTCATAGAAATATTAAACTTCAGTTAATTCAGTGCTAGTGGGAAGATTAATCCTCTTCTGTAAAACTGGTCTCCACAAGTGTGAGACAAGTAGGTGCCATTTAATTTGAAAAATATTCTATTTTAAATCCTTTCTTCCCTCTTCCAACTATTACTTGGATCACTCTGCTTTCTGAAAACACCAGTGGGAAAAACAGCTTTCTTAATTAGTACCAAATAAAAGACAAGGTACATTTTTTTATTAGCAACCAAATTAGAAATTAGGGAGAGCAGCATATATTTATTTAGTGCTTTCTGGTGAAAAATAAACAAACAACCCACAAAAAAAGCAAACAACCAAACAAAAAAAAAAAAAAAAAAACCACAAAAAAAACAAAACAAAACAAAAAAAAAAAAAAAAACACACACAAAAAAAAAAAAAAAAAAAAAAAAAAAAAAACCACAGGAAAAAAAAACAACCAACCCACCAAAACAAACAAACAAACAAAAAAGCGCAGAACAGTGAAGGAAAAGCAGGCAGTTCTAAGAATAGCATACGATTTCACCCCAGCACTCTCCTGTTACTCCTTCAAACCACTGCTGCTAGCAAGAAAAACAGGAAACCATATGAGTAGTCCTAACTGAAGGGTCATAGAATCATAGAATCACAGAATAGTTAGGGTTGGAAAGGACCTCAAGATCATCTAGTTCCAACTCCCCTGCTCTGAGCAGGGATACCTCCCACTAGACCATGCCACCCAAGGCTATGTCCAACCCAGCCTTGAATACCGCCAGCGATGGAGCATTCACAACTTCCCTGGGCAACCCATTC
>JASSUY010015618.1:0-20041 GCA_032466535.1 Forpus xanthops | reverse complement strand
GCCTCACCACCCTTACAGGAAAGAATTTCTTCCTCAGGTCCAATCTAAACTTCCCCTGCTTAAGTTTGAACCCGTTATCCCTTGTCTTATCACTACAGTCCCCCATGAAGAGTCCCTCCCCAGCATCCCTAGAGGCCCCCTTCGGATACTGGAAGGCTGCTAAATCAGGTCTTTGTGGCTAATTAAATAAAACGTTTAACATAGCTGCTTTATTCACAATGATTATACAGACCTTCACAACAAGTACTGCAGGTTTATTTTTATACCTTTGCAGTTTATTCTTGTCTTTATTACCCAATGTGATCTGACTTCCTTATGAAAACCAGTTGCTGTATTCTATAAAAAATTAAACCTCTCAAGCTAAAGAAAGAAAAAGGAAAAATGTCCTCCTGTAGATTAATCTCTTTCTTTCCTTCCAGATTTCCTGTGCAGCCAAACTTTCTCTCTTTTTATTGGTAGTTTTCCATGTTCATGAAAGATAAACATGTTTTTGAGAACATTTACCTTAACAATAGACTAGGAATGTTCTGTGCAAAGGTGATTAAACTCACAAGTTTTCTGTGTTATCAGCAGAAATGCCATCCTATTTCTTGTTCATTATAAATATGGATAGTCAGTTATCCTGGTTTTCTTTACAGTATGACTTAACACACTCAAGAATTTTGCGATGTCTCTCTCAGTCTTTTCATCCCTAGATTAAGCTGTCCCAGTTCCTGAATAATATGTTTTCACAGCAAAAGAATATGCAATTACTATGTTGTATAACAATATTCACAAAATGTTATACTTCCAGAGTAACTTAATATGTGTATGACAAATTATCAGATATGACAGACTGTATGAATAAATATTAAATCTCGGAATCACAGAATGCTTTGGTTTGGAAAGGACCTTAAGATTGTCCAATTCCAACTCCCCTGCTATGGGCAGAGGCAACTCACACTGGATCGTGTTGCCTACATCTCTGTTCATCTGGCCTTGAACACTGCCAGAGATAGACCAGGAGAGACTAAAAATTATAGAGTAGGGTATAAATAATGTAAGTACTGCCACTGTTTAGAAATAACAGTAAAGAAACAAAAAAGGGAGGTTGGGACTGGGATATTACACTATACTTTCAGGAACCTTATCCCATCCGGCCATAAAGGAAGGAGACTGCCATGTTCAGGAAGGTCAAGGATAGTTCCCAAGTGGTCACAGCTGCCAAAGAGTGACTTGACGATTAATAGGATGTCTATCAGAAAGACCCAGATATTTTGTCAAAGATGTAAATACATAATTCAGTGTTGAAGAAATCGCGAAGATAGAGCGAATAAAGAGGTGGAACAAAGGAAAATTCTGCCTCCTAGGACAGCAGAGATTGATTAATAATAACTGCCAAAAAATTAAACCAGTGAAATGTCAGTGGCCTAATGACAGGAACTGGCATGGGATTTGGAGAAAAGAGCCCAGACCAGATGAGGCAAAACCCTGGAGGGGGAAAGATGGATCAGGGGTACCTCCCTGGGAGGCTGATGTGTTTCTCCATGTTGAATAGCAGCTTCAGTGTAAGTATCATGCAGTGCTCTGGTTTTTCTGCTCAGAAGCTTTTATCTGCCTTCTTGACAGTGTTTGGGCTCTTTCAGATACATAGAGAAGAAAAGTGGTCAGCCCATCCTAGTTACAGTGAAAAGATTTGCGACATTGTTGGTAACTAATTAAGGATAGGAAGTAATGAGGAATCGCTACTTTTATCTTAACCCAACAAAGAAAAAAAATGGGCTGAGGTGAAGAGTAAGTGGGGCCAAAATGAACCCCAGAGATACAGTCAGCATGAAGTGATAATGATAGCTATACCCAGTGTAGCCAACTAGATAAAAGAAAAAAACTAAGTTTCACAGTAATTTGAACATTTTCCTGCAAACTCCAGTTCCTTTTCAGTAAATTAAAAGTTCATTGTAAGAAAACAAGAAACTGCAATTGCTTTTGAACTTTATTAAAAGAAGGTTTCAATTTCCTATGGAACAGATAAACCAAGCATCAAAGTACAGCAGTGGGGCATTTCTTTTTCTTTTTAATTTTTCATGTCAGCTTTTCATTGGACACATCAGAGAAAGCAGCAGGCAGGATGTTTTGGCTTTAATGTCTGAAAAACAGAAGAAATGGATAATTCAACTTCAAGCAGATGTAAGATCAGCATAAAAGATGTTCTTTTGGGGGAGCCGGTAACAGTAGATAAACAAGTGTGGAAACCCTGCATTTTGTTCAGCTGCTTTGCTTTGCTGCATCTCTTGAGGTTGCCAACAGCAACCGCTTTGTAAACCAGAAAACAAAATGGTAATTGAAAGTTCACTTAAAAATGCAATTTTCAGAATAAAGCCAGGTCTACACAGCTCAGAAAAAGGAGTTATGCAAACCTAATGGCTTATGCTAAAAAGAGCTAGTGAGTGAGATTAATCAAAGTGAGAAGTGCCAAAGGAGCTTCATTGGCTGTTTGAGGAATAACAGTGTGTGTTATTAGTGGAAAAAACCTCAGCACCCAAGCTGGAGTAGAAACCTGAAAGGTTTAAAATGTGAAAAAGTTGAGAGAGACCTGGGCTGGGGTCTGATGGAAAAGCTGAGACCCCTTCCTTCCCAGGAGGAATTTATGGTCAATACTATGCTTTCAGGGCCTAGCTGCTGTGCTAAGGGAGAGGTCCAGTCTCTATGGACCCAACTGCTGGTGAGGGTATGGTCTCACCTTTTCTCAGTCCCATAAATATGAATTGCGTGTGCGAGAGGCTGGGCAGAAAAGGGAAAGGAAGAAACCTTTTGATAACCTGCAAAGGGGAAACAAATACCCCACCCACATAAACAAAAACCACCTCCCAACCCCAGCCTATCTGTATTTCTGCCCTTCAGAAATCACTGTGACTAAAACTTCAGATATTTAAATCAGGTGAAAATCAATGCATGAACTTTCAGTAGCCCATGACAGTAGTACCGTTTCTCTTCGGAAGTGTTTCCATTGGTTTCCTTTGCTTGGAGTTATATTTGAAGCTCAGTCTTTTCTGGAGTTTTAAAGACTTTGTTTTTCCTCAGTTTTAGCCTTTGAAAGAGAGCAGTCACATCTGATCTACTGACACACCAGCTTTTAGGACTTGTGGCCTTACAGCATTGCCATTGCAGCAGTCTTGGTGAAATAACGTACAGGAGACGGGGAGGGAGAATGCAAGAATGCGTTCAGAGGAAAGATTGCCATGATGGTGCTGCTATGCACACTTGTGCAGTGTGAACTCATGACATCCAGGTTTGCTTTTTAAGAGGTTTATCTTTCCAGTTTTCTAAGGGGAAAGAGAAGCTTGCACATATAACCGCGCATGATGAGTTTGTACTGCTGTAGCAGGTTAGGTTTTCAACTCAGGAAGGTGAGCAAATTCTCTTGATGTTTAAGCTAATTATTTCTTTCTAAGACTTATTTCTGAATTTAGATGTATAATTTCTTTTTCTAGGACCTACAAACTAGTTTAGATACCTGTTGCTTTAGAGAGATAAATACCTTTCTCTTTACACACTGCATTCAGACTAGAGTTCTGTGGATGCGGTCCATTGCCCTAAGGATTAGTCCCAAGGTGGAAAAATCCTCATTTTCACCTGAAAGGTTAAAGTGATATATTCAAATTTGATTCTTATTCTTCGGGCTCCCGTGTGTCCGCTTGAGGGGGATTGGGCTAAAGTATCAAACTTGCAGGGCTAGAACAGCTGATTCCACAATTTAATCACATAGCAGGATCATTTTCTTTCCTTGGTGTCTTGTTTGATCCAGACATGTTCTGTTGCAAAGACCTCATTGCTCTTGAGAGCCTCTCCTAGCAGATTCACATTCTCCTCTATAGCCTATCAGTTTAGCTGTGATGTTGGCAAAGTCCCCAGGTAGTAAATTCCCTCGACACTCTCTCAAATTCTGAATGCTGAGTAACTTGTTCATTTTCAGTGTAGATTTTAACTTTGTTAATTAATCTGTAAAACAGTTATATGCACATGTAAAGTCAGCATGCTTTGAGGAGACAACCAGAGAACCAAATGGATTAGAAAAATAGCTACAAGGCATAAGCATGTTCAGTTCCCATTTTTTCAAAGTAACCTTACAAGCACATAAATATTTTTTTAAATCAGACAGATAATAAAATACCTATGTTAAGCACAGCTAATCAGCTTTCTTTGGGAAGTTTACATAAAGTAACTTAGATGACATTGTCCTACGTACCAAAAGTTGCTTTGATATATAGATTAGTAGACTCTATTCTTTGTTTATGCCACATTTACCTCTGTAAATCCATCAGTTGTAGCCTATTACACCTGATTTATATGTGACATTGTGCCCTACTGTGTGGATGCTGAGCTCTGTTTTGGATAGCGGATCAATCCTGATTAACTTTGAACACTTCTCTTATGGATCTGCTTTTAGTTGAGGTGTAATTGTGAGTACGCAGCATGACAGGGTCATGTCACTGGCAGATCAGCTGGCCTGCTCACTTTGTTCTCTGACTTCTATAGGAGATCAAAATATATGGGAACATCTGCAGTTAAGAATTCAGGCATTTTAGTTCCTGTAAGCTATAACTGCAGCTGCTGCTTGTAAATCACTCTATGAGTGCCATTCAATTGTAATATGTGCGTGTAATGTTAATAATGAGTAAAAATCATTCAGATTTGATCTGTAATGTATTCACGTGAGCAGTTTCATGGCCTTTGATAGACTTATTTGTAAGAATAAAGGAACAGACCGTAATGTTTGTGGAATTGAGGTCTGCACTGCACATTCTCAAAGGGGGTGTTTATTTGTCTTAACTCTGGTTTTGTTGGAATTGAAGACAAAATCAGGTTCCGCAAATGTTGTGAAGCCATTTCTTTAGGCTTAACATTTATAAAAGGTTATTTTGGAAGATGTATCATTGGTAGTTAAAACATAATTAGAACAAAGTACTGCTGCTTTTTAGATATGGTAGAATTGGGCTTAGCAAGCTGATATGCAGAAGGCATTTTGTGCTTTAATGAGTTAAATTCATTTGTTCATTTAGGAAAATGAGCAGATAATTATGTTTTGTGGATTGCAGATGTGTAAGATCAACTTGTTGCAGGAGAAGTCAGGCTGTATTGCTAGCAGCTTTGGCTACTGAGCTGTGCAATTAGCTGTTATCACTGCATTGGGTCACGAGGGAGCAGATCTAACTGGCATCATTAAATTCAGATATACACATACTGTGCATTTGCCTTAGTTTTAGTGTATGGATAGGATATCAGTGTGGTCAGATACAGACTTTCCTGTACTTATTTTGCCTGTGTCCCAAACTTGTGAAGGGGCATTTGGCTTGAACCTGGAAGTCATATGGAACCAAGGGTATACTTGTTTACATCTGTCAGTACAGACAGCTTCAGGCTCTGTCCCTCTCCCACTGGTATCTGGTTTCCTGCAAGTGAATTGTTAACATCTTGTGAATATTAATTTTATTTGGGAATTCAGATGTTGAAGATGTGAAGGTTCACTAGTGACTCAATGGCTAGGCACCGGGGACTTGGGAAATCTCAGCTTTTGGTTATAAACCTCAGCCAAGCTGCTCTTCTCTCTTTAGAAGGTAAATGTTTAATGCATATGGTTGAATGAGTGAAGATTTCTGTCTTTCTCTATAAATCCTATGGCATGTGTTAAAGGCATCATTCTAGGAGACAAATACCCTTAGGAATTCAAGCTTTTCCCATAACTCTTCACAAAGGCTCAGTGAAATATCTGCCTAACTTCCTTGCCAATCATCCTAACTTTGGCAACATGCTCTAAAGGTGATGTGGAAGATGCGGAGATCGGTCTGTTACCTAAAAAGAAATAAAAATATGTGACAATACATATTTTTAAGTGGAAAGTGAATAAGTTGTGCCCATTTGTAGGTGGTTCAGAGCCCTTTGTGTAATTACTTTCCCATTAAGTAAGAGATGCAGGTGGGGTGAGCACTGTTCAGCTTATGCTCATTCAGTACATACTTCTGTTTCTCATTCTAGACAGGTTTTACAGAAGCCAGAGCATGAAGAAGCAGTTATTTTGAGCTAGGATAGGCATTCTTCAGTGTAAGTTATATAGATGACTAAGAAAGATAAGCAAAATTGTATTATTGAGAGATCTGAGGGTGATACCTAATTTTACATGTAACTGCAAGGTGGGGTTCATTGGTTTTCTTGTCCTCTCTTTTACTTTACTGACTATCACAAAAAAGCATGAAAGGGATTTTTTTTTGCAAGTTGAAAATGGGGGATTTACATTGATATTATGGGCTGTTTCAAAGTAGAAATTGACTTCTTAATCCTCATGAGCAATGGCAGGAAAAGAGTTTTATGAAAGCTCTACTTCTGATACAGTCTTCATGAATATGGAGATTGGTACAGTGCTTCCTTAATGCCATAGCAGTGAAGAGAATTTAAAGGGTAAGAATTTTAATTATTTACAGGAAATAATTTGATGTGCCATTGGATCAAATCCTTTTGCTGGTCACAGCACTCCCATGGTATTTTGAATTTAATAGTAGGAAAAGCAATTGGTGGATATTCCTTGAATGTTAATTTTCACACAAAATACAATTTTCATTCCTTAGGGAAAGGTTATTTTTAAATGAAACCACTGATAAATGGATCTGACAAAACAGCAGGCTGCCTTTTTTCTCCTGATTTTCTGTTTTCTATTGGCTTAGGTCTTCTGTGTTATAAAGATACATATTTGATAATAGCATATTGAAATACTTGGCTTTTAAAGGGTCAGTAGGTTATACATAATGGAGATTGTGAAAACATTCAAAGCACAGAAGAGCTGGACTAAGAAACACCTCTTATTGATGAAAGAAGTGTAGTCACAAGGACTGAATCTGTAAGCAAGTAAAATACACACGAGCCAAGCTGCAAAAGAGGAATTGAACACGAATTAATCTGTAATTGTTTCATATAAACCATTAGAATTTTTTTCCACAAATAAAAATGAATGGGGCTTGAATCTGCTTTATTAAATATCATTAAACATGACCAAATGGTTCCAATTTATGAAATCTGATATTCAAAAGCATTACATCTGGCATATGAGAGTGCACACAGAAGCATGTGAATGAGTTGTTATAACCTATGAGAAAAGTTTAATGAATTACAATTTGGTTTTCATATGACAGAGTTAATCCATTAGTGATAAGTTCCATGCTTTCGGTTCATCTGAGACTATATTTCTGTCAAAAAAAAGACAACCCAAAGAGTGCTCAATTTGCTCTCAGTTTGTTCTCTAATTTAGGCTGCAACCTTTCTTTACAGATTTATTTGGTGTATTATGAAGTATTCTTCCCATATATATATATATACATGTGTCTGTGTATGTATGTGTGTAAAAGCTTGATATATAGTGTATAGAATGTACTCAAGTGGAGCATTAGAAGCCTATGCCACAAATAGTAGAATGTACTCAAGAGGAGCATTAGATGCCTGTGACACAAATATAATTACAGCATATGAAATAATGCTATCCATCTGTAAATTAATTTGTTATATGCAGAGCAATTGAATATAACCTGGATTTTGAAATATGATATACAGAAAATATAACTCTGGCATGAGTGCAGACAACATCAAGTTGGTCATTAGCGCATCTGTAATGGATTTTATGGTTGGGTTTGGTATTTTTCCAGAGGAAGGCTTGCATTCTTGTTTGATGTTTGTTGTAATTCTATGTTCTTCTGTGATTGGTCTCCCATCATTTGAAATTTTGGGAGAATTCGTGCAAAATTTAGTAATCAGCAGATAAAATTGCTCATGATTGTTTTCCCAAAGGATTTGCTGTTAGTAAGGCTTAAAAACATTACAGATGAATTCATTTTTTTGATCCTTTAAGTCTGATACCATTCTCCTAGTACTTGCCTTTGAGATATTTATATTTGTTAATGAGGGTCCCTCTGTCCTCTCTTCTCTAGACTAAACAGGCCCAGCTCCTGCAGTTTCTCCTCACAAAGAGGTGCTTCAGAACCCTGGTTATCCTTGTGGCCCTCTGCTGAACCCTCTCCAGTAATTCCTTATCTTTCTTGTAATAAGGAGGCCAGAACTTGAAATTGGGGTGGGCTATTCCTTCTGGTCCTCACTGCGATATGCAGTGCTCTTCCTTCTTCCACTTCTACGCATCTCTGTATGCCTTTGGATGGGGTGGCTTTTCCTAAGTGTTATCTGGTGATATCCAGCTGTTTTTGTCTCTTACGAAACTGCTCTAATCCTCGTAGAGATTTCTGTCGTGCAGACCAGCAAGATCCTTCAAACCCCTAGCCCGTACCATGGCATTCAAAAGGTTGGAATCGCGGTTTTCCCAGGCAGAGTGACTGCAGAGTGAATTAGGTTGTGTTGGCCTGTTCCCATCACAACCATGGGAAAAGCCAAGAGCTCGCAGCTTTCCTGCAGCCAAAAATGACAACTTTAGATCCCAGTGCAATAATGCACACAAATGATTTTGCATTCAACATTCTGATGGTGTAAGCCGTAGTACTCCTGAATATTGTCATAGGCGGTTATAGATGATTATTTTAAATGTTTTTGTAATTCAATTGCTCAATTCCATTATCTTATAACTGTCTAGTACTCAGCATAACTAATAGGAGTTTTATGGGGAATCAATTAGGACGTGAAAACATATTCTCTGGATCTTATGATCTGGAAAGATAAAAATTCAGGAATACAAAGTCAAAACCACAGCACTGCACTGCTAAGAAGGAGAAAAACGACTGCTACTGATGAACCCAGGATGGATATATATTATTACCTGGAAAATGGTGCCAGATCCTTCCAAAAGCCACTGGAAGCAACCCAGGGAACAGGATGTGTAGCTGAATTTTTGTGTTTGTTTTTGATCTTTGGAAAACTGATCACTATTCCTTCTAAGGAGAAAACAACATGTGAGTGAGTGGGATGCTTCAGATGGTCACAGAACTCAGCTCTCTCTGAACTTTATATTATGGGCAAGCAATGAAGTGCTTTTCATTGATTATAATTCAAAACAACTTGATTTTGTTCATTTTATACACCAATGTATCAGGAGTTTTCTATGCTTGTGATTGATCCTAAGATGTCTTTTTCACACATCCACAGATGACTTCACCTGAAAACCAGTCACAGCAGTCCCAAGAGGACTCTAATTTTGCCTGATTCCAACCGCTTTGAGTACTGTCAAACCTCAAAGTCTACCTAACAGCATGCTCTGTCAGTGCCTTCCTTATTCCGTGCTACATACTAAGAATATATGTGGAGCCTGATGGCTTTGACATGTTCTGGTGTCCAAAGAACACATTTAAGTCTCACGGAGTTATAAATAAAGCAGGGGATACTTCTGTCTTTGCTCTTCATTTTAGGGCTATGACAGGGTTTTAGGTCCCATGGGCACTCTTAAATTAATATGTCAATATGTACTGCAAATTGCAGTAGTTCTGCCCTTATACCCTAGGGAGAAATTTGGCCCCCAAAGGGGACAATTTACTGGGATGGAGTGCAATGAAGCCTGGTAATTCTGGTTCTTTCATTATTTTTAATTCATTCTCTTAAATGAGAAATGTAAATGGGACCAGGTCCTCAGAGGACTCAGTGCAGCATTCTTAAACTCTTGGATGTTGAACCAAATTTTTTGGTCATTTAATTTCAGTTAATTTCATATTTCTTACTTGATCTAGCTGCGTAGGCTATTAGCTTAAAAGAAAATCTTAGAGGACATGAATGTGTCTGTAAGCTGCTATGCTGAAAATCCTGTTGATTTGTAATGTTCATTATCACTTTGCTATTCTGCTAAATCCCTTTAAACTTTTCTTCTTGAGTTTAAAGCTTTTTAAACGTGATTAAGGAATTATTAAGCTGCTTATTTGTAGGTCTTTTTTTGATCAGCTGTAATTTATGACACATATTAGGAAGGAAATGAGCATGCTCATTGACAGTGATGGACCTTGAGTGCTTCATAAGCAACATGTACGCAGGCTCATTTCTCTGGTAGAGCTGTTCACTATTTATTGCTTACAAAGTCAGAAGAAATACTTCAGTTTAATTCTCTAGCCTTTGACTTGGGTTCCTGAGCACCAGGTGTCAAATGCACTATTTGTGTTAAATTAGCATTATGATTGGTTTTTTTTTACTCACAACCTTTCCTAACAGGTGACTCCAGGCTTTCCACGGGGGGCTCAGCTAACAGCAAAAGTCAAAAGCCACAGAATGGTTGAGGTTGGAAGGCACCTCTGCAGGTTGCCTAGACCAGCAGAGCAGGGTCAGTGAAAGCAGGTTGTACAGGGCCAGCCCTGTTGGGTTTTGTGTATCTCCATGGCTGTAGTCTTCACAACCTTTCTGGGCAATTTGTGCCAGTGAAAACATGTTTTCCAACATTTAAGTGGATTTTCCTGTATTTCAGATGGTGCCCCTAACCTCTTTTCTCTCACTGAGCACTAGCAAGAAGAGTCTGTCTCTGTCTTCTTTACTCCTTTCCATGGATAAAACCCATCCTGAGCCACCTCTTATCCAGGCTGAGCAGTGTTATCTCTCTCAGCCTCTCTTCAAATCTCAGATGCTCCAATCCTTTCATCATGCTTGTGGTCATTTGCTGGACTTGCTGCAGTCACCCATGTCTTGCACTGGAGAGCCCAGAGCTGAACCAGAGCTTTGTCTCACTGGTGCTGAGTTCACTTCCCTTGACCTGCTGGCAGTGGTCCTCCCAGTGCTGTTGGCCTTTGCTGCAGGGGCACACTGCTGGCTCAAGTTCAAATTGTTTGTCCATTAAGTATCCCCAGGTCTTTCTCTGAAGAGCTGTTTTCCAGCCAGGCTGTCTCAGTCTGAACTGGCACATGGGTTATTCATCCAGCTGCAAGGGGCTACAGTGGACACAACAATACATATGAAAGCAGACACCAACGTACAATTAATTTTATCCATAAAAAGTTTTGTTTCAGCTACTATCTTCAACTCCACAGCAATGCCTGGCTTTTAAGTAATAATGTCTGATTTTTCACATATGTATTTCAGTAGTGTCATCGATTTTGGTGTACTTTTTTGCCATCCTTCATTTTCCATTTCATACAAGTAGCACTGTCAAATTCCCAGACCCCTGGTATGAAATGTGATAGCTTATTGTTTTCTACCAGGCATCTATTACATAAAATATTATTGCTTTCCCTCTTTTTCTTTCTCTGTCCTCTAAATTTTCCAGGTTGCTTTCAATTTCTGTATTTTCTATTTCCTGTTTAGTGGCTGCTGCCACTTTTAATTTAGTATGTGTGTGTTAAGGAGAAGCCCATCTTCTTTCATCACACACATTTCCGTTTCCAAAAGGTTTAAGTCTTGGCCATGCCTGAACTTTTTCTCATTGCCTTTTGTGACTCTGCACATAAGAATTCTGCGCTGCAGTTGGGAGGAAAGTTGAGGTGTTTCAATGCAACATGGAGAAGCCAAGCTTTTGATGGGATATTACTGGGGAAAGCAGAGAAATGACATGCTGTCAAAGAAGTGAGGAAGAGGGGAAGTCATACACGGAATAATTAAGTTGACAGGGGCCTTAAAGATTGTTCAGCTCCAACCTCCTGCCATGGGTAGGAGCACTTTTCACTTAGATGAAGCTGCTCCA
The DNA here is from genome assembly GCA_032466535.1 of Forpus xanthops. Taxonomy (NCBI): domain Eukaryota; kingdom Metazoa; phylum Chordata; class Aves; order Psittaciformes; family Psittacidae; genus Forpus; species Forpus xanthops. Next base: position 8,430 of record JASSUY010015618.1, on the reverse strand, counting down.
ACCCCCATCAAACCTAACCTAGAACACTGCCAGTATTTGCCAGTATTGAGCTTTGTTAGTGACTGAATGCAAGCAGGACATTAGTTGGACATTGGTTTATACTTCAGAATTTGTTTTACTGGGAGAAAGCTCTATGAAGGCTTGAAATGGGTGAACAACTCTTAGACAGACTATGATTGCCTTCATATGAGTCTGACATCAAGGAAAGATGGAGCAACTCACAGAGCCCTTCTTTCCACACACTCCCTTTCACTTTCCCCCAGGCAGCAGGGGGGGAAACAGGTGAAACATTAGGTCTTGGAAAGAAGTCTGAACCGTAGTAACTCCTAGAGCTATTTCTAGGCTGATAGAGTTTATATTCCCTTAAATTCTCATTGAACTTCTTTCCTGAGACTTTTTCTGCATTTACCAACAGGCGTAAAAATATATTGGGCTGTACAGCAGCAGATCTTCACAGGTTTTCTCTTTCCAAACCTTGGAGTTTGACTGCTAGTCAAAGCTATGGGACTGCACACACTGAGCAAGCCAGCTGGTCTGGAAAAATATCACACCCCCAGTTTCTCAATCTTTTGACCTCACTTAACCAGAGAAATGCAAGTCAGCAGCTTGAGATGGAGCTTTTAATTAATTATTGCGAGATAATTAATAAGAAAAAAATTATGCATGCACCATATGTCCGGTTTGACAGTCTGTACCTGTAGTGCACAAGCAGGAGGAAGTAGGCAGTTCTTTTGGCAAGTCAATGGAATGAGCTCAGGCAGCTCAAGCCCATGGTGTCAGAATATCAGGCCCACTGAGGATGAAGCAAGGTCTTTTCAGTGCATTGGCAAGCTTTTAATTATTGGCTTTTTGATTTGCTTCAGAATTTTTTTGTTTGCTCATATGTTTTTTTGTTTCTCTTGGGTTGATTTTTCTTTTTGAGTTGATCTTCAGGGGCCGACAAAGATGTTGAAGAGGGACTCTTCATAAGGGGCTGTAGTGACAGGACAAAGGGTAATGGGTTCAAACTGAAACAGGGGAAGTTCACGTTAGATGTAAGGAACAAGATCTTTACTGTGAAGGTGGTGAGGCGCTGGCACCGGTTGCCCAAAAAAGTGGTAAATGCCCCATCCCTGGCAGTGTTCAAGGCCAGGTTGGACAGGGTCTTGGGTGATGTGGTCTGTGGTATCCTTTCCCATGGCAGGGGGTTGGGTTAGGGTTAGTTTTTTGGAGGCAGAATTGGGACAGTAGAACAGACTTACCTATGTAGGAGAAATACAAAAAATCCAAGAAATACCAGATAGTTTGACAAAAGTGGTACAAAAATCCTTTTGTGTCTTGAGATTTGGAAATGAAACCAAATTGTCAATATTGACATTCTCCAGTAGGAAACTTCTGTTGAAACTAAACATTGTCTTCTCAAATTACATTTGTTAAACAAAATCTGTCCTTCATGATGAGAGCTAGAAGGAACCTTGGAAGCTTCTCTTCATTCTGGGCAATGAACTTTTGTTTCCCGTTTGCTGCAGCAGCTTCTTTTATACTGCAATGGCTTTATTTTGTTAATTCTATCTAACAAGTCTTTTTTCAGGGTCTTACTGCTTTCCAAAAGACTTTATCTTTGAGGAGAAAGGAATGACTGGTACTTTGCAACACCACCTAAGTATAATATAGTAAAAAGCTCTAATTTTGGTAAGAAAATGATATTTCTAACCTAAAGTAATGAGGTATATTATGAAATAGTATGGATATCTAAAAAGTCTTTTCCTTTGGTGTTATGAAACTGGTGGGAAATAAACAACAGCTTTGGAAAATGTAGAGCATATTCATTTGCCTGGAATACTTTGTGGGAATATAGAGATATAGACCAACAGGGAGCTTAACCTATTGCAGGATGTAGCCTAGAATGGATTGATCCAGGTTGGATTGAGATGTAGGGAAAGCACTGTTGTTATCGAGCTCTTCCTGAGCTCTGTTTTAGCTGTAAATAGAGGATACTGCTTGCTCATCTTGCTCAATGTACCATTCTTGTATTTAGAGCATGTTTACAGACACTGTGGAGATGAAAGCTGTTATGAAAGTGTTGAGTTTCCTGATTAATTGTCATGATTAATTGGACAGGTCAGTGGTGTTCATGGTGCAAGTTCTCTTTTCAGGTGTATGGAGTGTGTGGGCAGAAATTGATGGCAGTTGCTACTTCAATGAAGGTGATAAACCATTGCAGAGAAATAATTACTGTGTACAAAGTGCTGTGAAAAGGCAAGTGTAAATTGATATTCTATCTCAAAATTGATATTCTATCACACAATTGCCATTATTTCATATTTATCAAGCAAGAGACACTGTAGAATTTATGATGTGAATCCTTCACTCTATACCTAGAGGTTTATTATGATTTCACTTAGACTGAGTTACACTATCAGAAATCCATATGTTGCTATTTGTTGGAAAACTCTATCTTCTTATCTCAGACCTTGTCTAAAGTCTTGTTTAATTAGATAAGGTCTAATACTTGTGTACAGAAAAGGAAAAATACATTTTTTTGTTTAATCTCACACATTTTATTGAGGAGGGAGCAGTATCAGAAGTCTATTTCCTGGCACTAAGTTTAATTTGGCAGTAGCCTAAGAGCAGTTACAGTAATGAGGTTAATGCATGCTAAATGGTCTTGAGGTCCTTTCCAACCCTAACTATTCTATGATTATATGATTCTATTTGTTGCTGTATATTCCAGACACACAGAAAGATGAATAAACTTATTTCATGAAGTTATATGCAAGTAGATATGGAAACTACTCCATTTAATTGTGAGATGAATTAATGAATGATAAAATATTTGAACGATGCTTGAGTTACAGAATACTCATCAATATAAAGATGCACTGCGGTTCTAAGTGAATAGCGGCTCATCTTAAATGTTAAAAATGCATTTTCTATTGAGCTATAAAAAGTTTCACAGTGCAAGAGGTGAAGAAAGGTGATTCTCAATTGGGCTTGTGGAAAGGACATGTCAGTCTACATTACAGATTGCACTGTTTCTACTTTGTTTTTAATTAGATTGGCACTGAGCCTACATGTACATACCTGAAAGAAAGTCTGTATCAAGTGATATTGCTCTATTCTCCCCCTAGAAAAGCATCATCAAATTTATTAGTTAGATAAAAGGTGAAAAGACCATTTTGCCACTTAAGAATTCCTAAATCATTCCATGGCTAATTTGTGCTGCTAAGCACATTATTTAAAAAATATAATAGAACTGAATTATTGTTCTCTCTGTGTTGAAGGTGAGGGAAGATGAGGTGATAGAACGAAGGTTTGACTTTCTACTTGTTTAATGTTTTATAAGCTAAGGATATCTGGAAAGAAAATGCAAATGCAAAAGCGCCGTACTGAACTTTACTCCTTAAGTGAATTTCACTGTGTCATTTCAAATAAAAACTACCGAAGTTTTATTAAATAAAGCCTTTATTTAAGAATGTATAAAAAACATTGAGAGCTGTTTTGCTGCAGCAGAGTCCATTCCTCACTCAGCTCCCATGACGTTGAAGTGCTGTCGAATTCTAGCAGAGAATACAAATAAAACAGCTGTTTGCATGTTTTTATCATTATTTTAAAAACTAATGAATGCTGCTACCACTGATTCCATTTTGTTTTCACTGGTTGCTTTATAATCATTTTCCTCTTCCCCATTGGGAAGAGACAATTTATTCCATGGAGCAATTTCTGGGAGGGACATTGACCAATCACATTGTAGAAAAAAGTGGAAATAATCAATTTTCATATTTTTATTTTCACTGTTTCTTTTGTGTTGGCATTTAATTTGTTTTCATAAATTATAGAGTAAGTAGAAACAGCCACAAGACATTTAGAGACCGAAACGAAAACTTATTTATTAAGCTTTGGTTTTAATACTTAATTTCAAACAAAATAGATTGTGTCATTTTGCTTCAGTTCTGTCTGTGAAGACAAACTGCAATAAAGAGCCCAGCTCAAAGCTGTCAAACTGCAGCCATGAATAGGAAGTTCTGAAATTTCTCTTTTCAGTGGGAGCAGTAGCAGCAACTCAATAATTCTTTCAGTATTTTTCAAGATGAAAGTGGGGAGATTTAGGTTAGACACAAGGAAGAATTTTCTTCCTGTGAGGGTGCTGAGGCGCTGGCACAGGGTGCCCAGAGAAGCTGTGGCTGCCCCATCCCTGGCAGTGTTCAAGGCCAGGTTGGACACAGCTTGAAGCAAGCTGCTCTAGTGGAAGGTGTCCCTGCCTGTAGCAGGGGTTTGGAACTGGATGAGCGTTAAGGTTCCTTCCAACACAAACCAGTCTGGGATACGATGATAAGGTAGAGATGCAGAGAGCTGAATGTAGCATAACTAAAATCTGCTTTAACATAAACACCTGTTTCAACATCTTCTTGTTACTTATTGCTCCTGTACAAATACAAATAAGACTCAAGAAATGCAAATGATTACTGTAATGCCCCATCCTAATAGTCTGTACTCAGTAAAATTATTTAGTTGCATTTATATAAACTGCTTTGGAAGAAATAAACTGCCCAGGAGCTTTCAAACATAAGGATGATGGTTGAACTTGAGGACAGCTAAACCTGATGTTGGCAGTGGAAAACTGGATAACTACAGTTTTCCAGACTGTGTTAATTGTAGTGAATAGGGGGGATAGATTCCTTCAAAGGCTTTTAGAAACAGAATGTATCTTTTCTTCACCTGACAGAACACTGAGGATGACTTTGAGTACTTTTGCTTGTTTCCTAAACCTAACTCCTTATAGCAAGTTCTAATTCCTGAATTTCCTACTACTTTGTTATGCCTAATGTACATTATTCACTTTTAGAAGTGGTTTGAATTGCTGCTTGTGGAGTTGGTTGTATATATTTTGTAGGTTAGTTCTTCATGATATCATCTATGATGAAAGGTACAGACACAGCTTGAGAGAAACCTTGTCATCTGGTCTTCTGCAGCAGCTTATTGCTGTCTCTACGAGGCTGACCTTGGGAGGGCTCTGTTGCAGGGGTACAGAAAAATCCCTTAGCTTTCAATTATATATATCAGTGTCTCAATGGAATATCTGGTAAAGGTGCTTCCAATCTGGAAGATTTTTGCATGCACTTGTAAGTCTTCCTGCTTTCACTTCAAATATATGCACTTAAGAAGTTAGAATGTCTCAGATTTTATAGGAATATGATATTTATGAAAATAAAAAGATTAATAATATATTAATCGTCTGAACAGATGCAACCTAGATGGATGCATACAGCAACAGTATGAATACATGGGGTGAAGACCCACTTCATTGATCTGACATAATGAGATCTTGTGATCATATGTGCTTATGTCTTTCTGCTCACTCTTAGCAGGGAAACTACAGTCCCTGCCAACACCAGTAAATTTAAACCAGGTTTACTAGTGAGTGGATGTTGTTGCAGTTTGGGCTTGTGTGAAATGGGTGAATAGGTCTCAGCAGAATTCCTCACTGGCCAATGTCATTAAATAATACTTAGTTCACAGTAATTATTCCCTGTTGATTATGTCATTAGGACAGCACATGTGAAGGGTTAACTATCCCTTCCACCTCTAAAATTGTGCTTTTAAAATGAACCTAAAGTAAATAGACTGAGTACTTAGGGAAAACTTCTCCTGCAATTGCTTGTATTGCTTTTGAGATCTACATTCTCCAAAATGGTCGAACCACAGAGAAATTCTCTCTGGCACCAAAATTATAATGAGGTGAAGAAGAGAAAACAACACTCCCAAAATATATTTAATCTTTATTAAACTAGGCTGCCAGTACCTCAGTGTTACCTACAGGGAAGCAGAGACTGAGCACACTGACTTGAGAGAGGTCTAATTGACTTGCCACAAAACTTGTTTGGAAAGAGAATGGAGCACATACATCTTTTGTTATTCTTGTTTGAAAAGTTGCCAAGAGGAAACATGACTCCTAAAGGTAAACTACTTTTTCTGTTGAGTATACAACTCAAAATTATCATTTACAGATAACAGTAATATCACAAAGTGAAGGGAGAGTTCTCTTTCTATCACTCTCCATACCTCTAATCTGAAAGCTCAGATATTGGAGCATGCCACAGCTTCCTTCTTGCCTGCAGTTCATCTCCATGGAAATGAAGGGCCAGAGACAGAGAAAGTTTGGTACCTACCTGGATCTTGCCTGGTCTTTCTGTTGATCTTTTAGTAGTTACTAGATTTGTGAACCTTCCACGTGTTTGAGGGATGTTGGTGGTTGTTATTTCTAATAAAGTAATGTGAGTAAGGTAAACATATAGAGCTGACCACAGAAATCTGCAGTCTATAAGAGGGCCATTGCTGTAATGAGGTGAAATTGCTTGCTTTCATTAGGTTTCATGTCACTGTTTTTTGACTTGATGGCTTACATTCCACGTTTTATCTACCTTCATGTGATAAATGAGTTTAAATGTGCTTAATCCATTTTGAATTCCTATGTTAAACCTTAAGGGCTTTATCACTTCAAATCATGTTTGTTTGTTGGGGCAAAAAAATTGGTATTAACTGTATGAATTGATTTTAAGATTAGTGAGTTTTTTCTTTCCTACTGAAAAGCGTGAAGTGGTATTTGGTAGAAATCTTTTTGGCCTTTAGGGTTTTCTTTTCTTCTTAGCAGCCTTTATTACTTTAGCAGAACCACTGCTGAGTTTCAGCGTTGCTTCCAGTAGCATAGCCCTATTCACTGAACTCCTACTTTGGAAAGAATTGCAATAGCATTACTTCTCTGAGAGGCAGAAAACTAATAATTGCCTTTTAAGTTTTAAGCAAGTTTTTCAGTATGGCAAAAATGGAAAATTAATTGACTTTTTTTTAAGATGGCTGTCAAATTGATGAAGACAACACCTGCCACGGGAAGCTGTCTTCCAAAACCTTCTAAGTAGCTTTCTATGTTTGCTATTGTTTTTTTGGATGAACATATCACATTAACTTTGCTGCTTCTTATGGTCTTCCTGGAGCAGAAAGGGAGTTTTCTGGCATAGAACTTGAAGTGTTTTAATGGAGACACTTTCTGGGTACCATTGCATAGCATGAAGAGGAAGAATAGTTGGGGTGAAGATGCAGAAGTGCTTAAAGAATAGCTCTTACCCTTGCAGAGTATTCGGACAACCTGTGCAGCTTCTCTGACTTCCTGCAGTTAATACAACTGAAATCATCAGGGGTAACTGTGGCAGCTCGGAAATACTAAAGTATGGCTGATACTTGGACAAGTTGGGTCCTCTTTTTGACTTAGCCATGTATTTCCAAGCAACCTTCAACCAAAGTGCTTCTGGACAAACTCAGGCCAGAATATGTTGCAGGAATGCTACTCGAACATGCCCTGCTTCTTTTTGCCATCTAACCCCTAGTCTTAATTTCTCATGTGTAAATGGGAATGGCAATATTTCCAACACTTTTTTCCCCACTCGGTGTTCTCTGCTTTGATTGTCATTCTAAGGTACCTGCCAATGTGGTTGTATCTCACAGGTTGTGCACAGACTGACAAGGTCATGACATGCAGGAGGTCTTTGATCATGGTTGGTATTTCTTGCTGCTACTATAGCTGTATATCATAATATAAATACTGTTGGTATACAAAATTCCCTAATCCAACAGGTATTTTTCTGCTATAGCATACACAAAAATATTGCAAAGGTTAATAATAATGCAAACAACCTGCAGATGTTTACTGCAGGACAAGATTTTGGGAGCAGAGATGGGAGCGTGGGAAAAGGAGAAAGGGAAAAGTGACATTTTTAACTGATGCACATCCAAATTAATTCATGTAAGCCTTCTTAAATCTACCTTCTGTGTATCTTGTCCACACATAATCCTGTCTGCATAAGCAGCTGATTAAGAAAAATCAATATTGTCTTATACCACGTCTTTAGAAGGAGGAAGTAGTCTAGGGTGTTTTCTTCTACATGTCTGTAAGTCTCAGGGAAATCTGACCTTCAGAGATAGAACAGTTATCACACTCTTTTGTGCAAGCAAATTGTTATTGTTGCACCATCTAACTGAATTAATTCCTTTGTCCTATGTAAAAGGGACTGGAAAGTATAAATTATTAGGGAAGGAGACAGTGAGTTCAGTTCCCCTTGACTACTGCCCCACATTTATCACCTGTGTGTCAGTGGCTAGTAATTAAGAGAACAAATATAGAAGACTTCTGTCAGGTTTTTGTAAGTTGCCTGCAAGACAGAGATTTGACAGATATTGAAGAAACCTTGATTTTTTTTTTTTGTTGGTTTTTTTTAAGTAAGCACCGTGGGCAGGTTTGGAAACCGCTGCTTTTCATCAGTGAGAAAAGATAGTAAGTAATCTGAAGGAAGAAAGAATTTAGCTCCTGATGGGGAGATATCCAGCCCATTAGAAAATGCTTTGATTTTGCCTAACAGCATCACAAAAATGAACAAAACCATACATAATAATTTGATT
>JASSUY010015617.1:0-75824 GCA_032466535.1 Forpus xanthops | reverse complement strand
TTCTCCTTCCCATTTTCCCCGGGACTGGGGAAGAAAAAGAGGGGGGGGTGCACAGAACTGTTTGAGGGGGCCTCAAATTACGACAAGAGCAAAAAGACAGAAGGAGTGAAGAGGAAAGAGAAGCATGGCCCAGACACTCCTCAAGGAAGCAGTGCTTTAATGACTAGTGTGTCACAGGCTCAAACGACTGGTTTGGATTTGTTTGGTTTTGTTTGGGTTCTTTTTGGTTCTCATTTGGTTTGTCTTTTAAAGAGGAAAGGGACCTACTCTCAGGCTGAGAGGAACTGATCACTTTAGAAAAGGTGCCAGATCTTCAAGTGAGCCACAGTTTCAGGGTCAGAAGCCATTGCTTTTTCCAGTGCACAGCCAGTCAGGGTCAGTGATTACTGACTTGCCACAGCGCAATTTATGTTGGGTTAGATCAGAATCATGGAATCATAAGATATCAGGTTGGAAGGGACCTCAAGGATCATCTGGTCCGAGCTTTCTTGGCAAAGCACAATCTAGACAAGATGGCCCAGCACCCCTTCCAGCTGAAACATGTCCAATGCTGAGGAATCCACCACTTCCCTGGGGAAATTATTCCCTAAGGAGACTTGTGAAAAATTTTACTCCCATGTCTGACTGGAATCTCCCTGGGAGTAACTTGTGCCTATTGCTCCTCATCTTTTCCATGTGACTCCTTGCTAGATACTGCTCCCTCAAGCAGTACTCATTTTTAGAGGGAGGTTTGTGTTAGAAATGCTTCTTACTGCAGGTAGGATCTTCTGGGGATTTATCTTCTCCTCAGAAGATTTTAACTCCTGCCTCTTAGATTCTTGCAGGTCTTCTGGCTCCCTGATTCCACCACACTTTGAGGAAGCTTGCCTTAGGGAAAAAAGTGCCTGCTTCTTTATGGCTCTGCTATGAGAAATCACCAGTTTCTGGGCAAAGAGCTTTGCTATCAGACTACATCCCATCGAGTAATAGTAGATGGCCAGCCTGGCTGTGAACACTGCCAGGGATGGGGCATTCACCACTTCTCTGGGCAGCTCATTCCAGTGCCTCTCCACCCTTACAGTGAAGAATTTCTTCTTTATATCTAACCTAAACTTCACCTGCCTCAGTTTTAACCCAACACTCCTTGTCCTATCGCTACAGTCCCTAATGAAGAGTCTTTCCCCAGCATCCCTGTAGGCCCCCTTCAGGTACTGGAAGGCTGCTATGAGGTCTCCATGCAGCCTTCTCTTCTCCAGGCTGAACAGCCCCAACTTTCTAAGCCTCTCTTCATACAGGAGGTGCCTCAGCTCCCTGATAATCCTCATGGCCTCCTCTGGACTTGCTCCTTCTTATGCTGAAGATATCAGAACTGCACACAGTGCTTCAAGTGCAGTCTCACAAGATTAGAGCAGAGGGGCAGGATTACCTCCTTTGACTTGCTCCTTAGGGGCCATCAGACCCCCACTGCCCCTTGACACATATCATTTCAATCCTCTTTTTTTTTCCCCCAGAACCAAGCCTCTGTGTCCATCCCCCATCTCATTTTCTGCCATTTTTTGCTTTCCAAGCCTCCTCTTTCTAGTCCTCTCACTTCAACCCATCAACCTATCCTCTCACCTGCTGATGGACTGTTTTGCTCTCGCTGTTCATTTGTGGCTATACGAATGTTGCTCTTGCTTTTCAGCGGTATGAAGGCATTAGAGAAGGCTCGACAGTAAGTGACTGGGAATATGCCCATCATATAGATGGAAAATCCCAGGAAAACTGTCAGGGTCAGTTTACCCGCCATCTAATTCTCCTGTCCAGCACAAGACACTTTTGCTCCTAACTCCTTTTCAGCCAATGGAGTTGTGGTTTCTCCATCACCGATCTCACCTGGGACACAGTGTGACATCATTGGACTTGTGTTCCACACAAAGGTGTCATAGGCTGTTAGGCAGAAACAGTAGCTAATAGCATCCTAAAGCATGAGAGGAGTGTGAAAGCTGATGTGAACCACCACACAATCCTGAACATCTCCCCCGTAAAGTAGTGCTCACAAGTGGCTGACTGAAACTGGACATGAAATGTTTTATAAGACTGGTGCAACTAGAGGGGAAAGAGAAGTGGAATGATTTTTCCACTTCAATGCTTAACCAGTTACTGGTTTGCAATTGCCTTTGTGAATAGAAATACGTTTAAAAAACAAAACCAGTACAATGACAACCGTGTTTTAAATTGTCCTCTAGATGGTGATCTAACATCAATACAGAAATAGTTTACCTCACAAAGCACTGATTCTACCGGGGAGAAGGAGAAAGGGAAGGGAATCGTTTGGCTTTTTAACCCTTCACATTCACATTGCCTATTTGCTTTAATTTGAGTCTATGTCCAGACTATATTTCAAGACTCCAATGATGACTTTTCACCATGTAGCCTGGGAGACACCTTTCTACCTCTTTTCAAACTCACATTTAACCCCAACTATCATCTGCTATACCAAACATCTTCCACACTTTCTGAATTTACATACAGTTTCATGATACCGTTGGTTTTCCCTTTTCATTTTTTTCCCCTTTTCTACTATTAATAATGGTGGTTTTACTCAAGATCCTCCCATTTTTTTCTGAGATGCCCAAAAAACCTATCTGGAATTTAAGCAAGTCAGGAATTCAGCTTGTCAAATCACTATAATAATTATCTCAGGCCTATGAAAGTTATTACAGAGTAAGCACATGATTTAAAGACACTGAGATTTCTGTATCAGATTGTGGTCTTGGGTCACTTGGCTTGCTATCTAAAACATTAAAGGGTTGGGTTTTTTTTTCCAGTTGGTCTTCAAAAGGATTTACACTCAACCTAGAAAGCGCTGGTTGGAAGCAGACATCAGGAACTTAGAAGATAGATTTTTCATAAGTGTTCATTAAGTTGAAAGGTGGAGAATTACATGGCTGAAAAAAACTCTTATATACTGTCTCCTACTGAACACTATGTAATCAGGAGTGAGATCAATATCCTGGGGATCAGCAGCTATATACTCTGACACAGGAGAAGGGTGAAAGCTTTAACAGACCTTGAAGATGGAGCACATCAGAGTAAGAGGGACTCAGACTGAATATGGAACTTTCAGTCTTGCAGGGTGTCTAGTAAAGCAAATTCCCCAGGCAAGTTCCCTGCAGAGATCTCTGGATCTAAAGGAATCTGTACCCAAATCAGTGTAAGATTGTATATCAAAGGTGTTCTGCATTCCTCACGGGAGTGTGGAATACTTTCAAGTCCTCACCTGCACCTCTGAAATTCTTTATTTAACCAAAGTAGGTAAGTAAATAGATGCCAGATGTGGAAACTCATGTTACTGCTGAGGTTCTGGTAATACATTCATTCTGCAGTAAGTCCAGAGTGCTGCCTCAGCAAGGGATCCTGTCACAGGAGGCTTACTCCTACATCTTTTCCCGGGCTGACACCACTGTTGGTCTGGCTCAGTTAATGAGGTATATAACATAAAACCATTTTAAACACAGGTTTTATGGGGTCACTTTTCTAACGGGTGAGTTTTGGATCCAGTTAACTGTACCGTCACACAAAGGCTAGTCCACAGCTAGGTGGTAGAAGCAAATGATTGGGATGGGATAGAGAAAGGCTAGGCTGCCCTTTACTGAGTGGCGAACACTACAAATTCAATAGAAGCTTTATATAGGTTTTACAATGCCTTATGAAGAGACACAGTGTCTATGCAGTCCTTGCTTGAGTTCAGAGTTCTGCTTCTTCTTTTCCTTGATTTGTGGTTATGTACGTTCACCAGCAAAGAATATGTGCAGCAGAAATAGGAAATGAATGTACTCAGATGAAATGTGAAATGAGAAAGATTTAAGCCGATAGAAGTGCTGCTTAAACACAGCTCAAACAATCAAAATGTAAAATTGTTCAAAAAAAAAAAAAAGAAAGAAAACAGATGGAGAACAGGACCAGACTGTCTACACAATAGGTTTTTACTCAGTATTGCTGACAGCAGTAGGATATTCAGCTGTGCATCTCAGACCTTGTATTGTGTACTTCTCTGGATGTTCCCCGTTACAGTGTTTTGCATGTGTGAGTATGAGTATGTATCCATTCAGTACAAGAAAAACAGCACAAAAAAAGGTTGAAAGTATTAAATGACTGTTGGCTTTTTTCCTATTTCATCTCTATTCCCAGAGTTAAATTGCACTTTTTCAGCACTGCCATCCCATGCAGAAGCAGAGGTTGCTCTACATCACAGAAATCTACCTACATCACAGAAATCTACCTTCAATAAATGAATTAAACTGATTTGTTTAAAATGTTCTTGGATGTTGTGCCTCGATTGGACATATCTTGAGCTAAGTCTGATGTGCTTGCACACTTAGTAAGTTAAAATCACTTCCTGCATCTCTTCCACTCTGAAGAAGACTGACTTCCGTTCAAAAATACATGGCCTTGGCCTTTGCTAGAATCCTCATGGTTGTTTCTGCTTATGATCACGCTGACTGCACTGGACAACAGACTCCTTCCTAAGGCTGTGCTTTCCTAACCAGACCAAGAGATACAGGTGTATTTCTGTAGTCAGTAGAGTGGATTCCTACAGTGTAGGCTGCAGGACAGACAAGGGACACCTCTGAAATAGAGGCTTCAAGGTAGAAAAGGACAATGGATACAGGTTCCTCTGTCCATACAGTGGATTTAGAATGGTGGGGAATCAGCAGCCTATGAGACAGATGAGTACATTGAAACAATTGGATAAATTAGAGTCATAGAATCACAGAATTGTTAGGGTTGGAAGGGAGCTCTGGAGATCATCCAGTCCAACCTCCTGCTGAGATAGGTTACACAGGAACGCATCCAGGTGAGTTTTGAATGTCTCCAGAGAGGGAGACTCCATAATCCCCTGAGCAGCTTGTGTCAGTGCTCTGCCATCCTCTGTGTAAAGTTCTTCCTCATGTTGAGGTGATACTTCTTGCAGTTTAGTTTATGGCCATTGCTCCTCATCCTGTTGCTGGGCAGTGCTGAAAAGAGTCTGGCACCAACCTCCTGGCACCTGCCTTTGGATACTGATCTGCACTGATGAGATATCCCTTTCAGTCTTCTCTAAACTGATCCATATCCTGCAATCTCTCCTCTCATGAGAGATGCTTCAGACCCCCAAGTCATAGCAGTAATTTATCTTGCTAGGGATTTTGACCCAGTATTTCATGTTTTCTTCCATTAGCTACTTCTGCAACATAACCCAATGTGAGGTGCAAAGACAATGAAAATAGCCAAGCCAGTACAGCACATTGGTGCTCTCAGATTGGGCTGGGGGAGGGGGATAAGAATAACTAGTTAATGGGAGAAACCTCATCAGGTTGAAAGAGCTGGTGCATGAAATGTAGTAAAGCAGCTCTCCGGTCCAGTGAAGCCCAGGACAATTGGCAGCACCAGGAAGGTTATCACTGTCTGTATCAGATGACTCTCCTATGTGAGGTCAGAACCCCATTGGATTTGTAATGAGGAGGTGGAGAAGGCTGTAAAGTCATTCCCAAGATGGAGCAGTGAGTGCCTTGAGGCAAAAAGGAGCCAATGGAGGGAAGAAAGGAAATGGTCCGAAAGATCATAATCAGTGAATTTCTGCATCCTCCCCCAAGGCTGTATTCCTTGGAGACCAGGACTGTGCCCTACAGCTAAAGGCACACCCACTGGCTGATTTTGATGCCAGGATCAGAAAACTGATAGAGATGGAGAACTTTGGATGCTCCATTCTGTAACGGGGAACTCCAGAAAATGACTGAAAGCAGATCCCCTTAGAAATGCCCAGAACTACAACAGCCAGGGAATAGGTAGGGGAAAATGGCACAAGCAAATCTATGAGAAGATCCCAGAACAGAAAAAAGTGCAGAGATGCAGGGCAGGACAGAGAATTGTCAGAGGCTTTTTTGGACCATAGGGTGGGAATGATGGGGCAGCTGCAAGGTAGGAATAATGGAAGTTCTGGGTTTGGGATAATGAACTGCTGCAGTTCAGGCCACAGATGATATAGAGTGGAAATGTGTGGTGGAGTGCCTGCAGACAATTCTGTATTATGGCTACTGATCTGGTGTCACAGGGAGTCCGAAAGTGCACTGCAAATTCTGAGGAACAAGCTTCCCCCTGGCAGACAGCTCTTTCTATTTGTCTGTCACGGTTATTATTAGAAGGTAACTGGCCTGCTGGGATGTGCTTTTTGTTACTGTCACATGCATGACACAGGATGGCTTGCACTCTTTGCTTTCTCATGCAGAATTCGCAGCTCCAAAGCTATACATGGCAAACTTAGAGGGGTGAAAAAGAGCAGTGTTTGGAAAAATGTGGCCATTTTCCACCACTAATATCGGATCCTGAAAATGGAAATGTCTTGCTTCTTCTAACAGCAGACACCAGCAATCAGGTTGTATCATCCCACTCAAGGGGTGAAGATAGCATCCTTGCCCCAAAGGTTTCATTTATCTCACCATGACACAATAACAACAAACTAAAAGCTCCTGAGCTGTGAGTGATGGCAACGATGGCTGATGACCTTCTTTTTAAGTGTGAATTGGATTTACCCTGAAGTCTGCGCTCTATTGCCACTTTCTTCTCACATTCTCTCCTTGTGCCATCTGCTGGATGTGTTTTCGTCTGCTCTTGTCCTGTTTGCCATTAATAATTTAAAATAATACCAGTGGAAGCATACACAACATACGTAGTGTGGTCATGCCTGTATTAAACCTTGTCTTCTTTAATAGCGATTCACCTCCAGGAGGCAATCGTCCTCAACCATCTAGAGCAGCTGAATTAGGAGAGAATAAATTGCTTTCTATATTATCTCAGACTTAACAAAACGTTAAATATCTAGATTTAAGTGGGACAAGCGCCCCTGCTTGTAATTCTGAAGAAAGGGATTCAGATAACAAAGGAAGTTCACCGCTGGGAGGTCTAAATCAGACCATTCCACCCCTGCCGGCCTCTTTTAAAATGCATGAAGAACTTCATGCCTTCAGTAGCAGCAGAGGAGTCAGCAGCAGCCTAGGCAGAAGCTTTAACTCTTGAAGCACCTTTCTGTCTGGCCAGTCAAGCTTCACATCATTTCTTTATGGCAATCATCAATCATCTCCCTGTGCATTCAATGAATGCTGAAATGTCTCTATTATGTTCGGTTTAAAGCATTCTTACGCTTTCTCTCTAATTTACTTCAGGCTACCCTGGCTGAATTCAGACACAAGATAAACCATAAATGACTTCAAAAGAGTTTCGGCTTCTTGGTATTTCAGAAAGTCGCAGTCTTTTAAGCAAGTTCTTAAGGAAATTAATCAACTACCTTTTAGAGTACAAGAAACACAGTATGAGACGTTTTCTTTGCCGTCTGATCTCTGAATACGTTTGCTTAATATTTCAGGGTTCTTTTTATAGAAATGAAATCTAGGAAGTCACTTTTTCCATCGCTGGTAAAATCCAGGACTCAGTCCAATATGCGCTGTAGGATTCAAAGGTTTTTATGCAGCAAGCATTGTAGTGCTCGTGCAATACAAGTTATGTTAATTTTCCATGGAATCTGCATATATACAACCCTCTGGGTTTTATTCAGCTTTTATGATTTTCTTAATTTGTGAAGCCATCCAAGGCCTAAGGAAAAAGATAGAATTTCGTGTTAATTAAATTAATAACTGTAATTGCTCAGATTTGGTTAATAAATTAATATATATCATTATGGCAATAGATTGCAGCCTCCAAATGTGTGGAGGCTACATATACCCAAGGTTATTTCAACTATGAATGCGAGGCAACTCTCCATGTGCTTACTGAAACTGCAGAGAAGAGGAATGGTATAGCTACTGTGGGAATGCAGAAGTCATCAGGTGCATTGTCAGGGCCTTGAGTGGCTTTCTCCCCAGGCAAAACATCAGTGGCATTGTTCTCACATGTTTTCTTTATGAATGGGCAATTATACAAGGTTCTGTCTGAATTTCTCTTGAACCTGTTCTAGAGTTGATCACAACCTGTAACTATTCATTAGATAAGGTACACAAATCACTGCTGCAGTCTCCTTCCAGGTTGTAATTTGGTTTGGGGTAAATGAGGGCAGCACAATGATAAGATGGAGATCCAAGATAATTAGGTAGTTTGTAAGAAAGACTGTGATAGTTCAATTCTGTCTGAGGTGTTACTGTGAACTGCCCCTGAAGCTGCACAGTCGGTGTCATGCAATACATTTCAGTCACTCTTACTAGCATTTAACAGAACTAAATAATAATTGTTAAACTATATTATTATTCTTAGAATTATTATTAAGAAAATGAGTAATTTCATTCTTGATATTCTAATCATGTTTTCTAAATAGTCATGGAACACTCTGTGCTAACCTTAGTGACTTTCACTTCTGAATTTCCCATGGGGCAGACATGATACCAGTTTCTCTCTGTTCAGAGAAGATTTAGTCTTCCAGTCTCATTCTTTCTTCCTTCTGTATTTGTAAGCCTGGATTGGCAATACTGAATTGCTGTAATGGAATAGAGATGTAAGAGGCTGCACTACTCCTTTAAATGTAACTGGATTTGGGTTTTGGAAAGAAGTCAGTTGCAAAATAGAAATGGCTTTATTTGGAGCCAAGATTTTGCTCAAGTAGTAACTGCATTTGTGTTAGCTAAGTGAGAGTATTACAAACAGTCTTCAGGGTGCCTGACGTAGATACTTACACAATGCAGTACTCTAGAAGTTTGAGTGGGTTTTTTTTTCCCATTTATTTTGCTGGAACAAAACCAATTAACCCAAAATCAAATGTTACAACGTTGTTTCTTGGTAAATTACTGGAATTGTGTAAACAGCATTGTCTGGAGAGGGAGAGAGAAGTATTTGTGGACTAGTGAAGCATTTGGACTCAGACGACTATCACAGGACAGACTGAACAAGTAGTGGCTGCAGCTGCAAAGATATGATCTGAGATGCTTCGCATTATCTACATCTTCTGTAATGTGCTTCTCTTTATCTACTGGATAAAGCTCTTTTAAATCTAGGGCACTCCCTTTCACAGATATTCCTTCCAAAATGGGAACACACTGATATTGTTTGCAATGCAAGTGAAGGCATTCTGAAAGTGTAATCTGCAATCAGTATGTTTTGAAATGTGAACCGTGCCCACCACTACAGCGTTTAAGCTTGCCTTTTCCTACTGAGTTTCTTTGTGTGCATCTTGTAGTCTTGCTCTGGGAAACAAATAGAAGTTGGTTTGGAGACTTTTCTGTTATAGTTCCTCCTTCTTTCCACACAAGTGAACCCCAAAGGTGGGAAAGTACGAATGCCTTATGTTAGTAACTTATGGGACTGCCTTCTGAGCTTCTTTTCATGTGAAATAACATTTGTTAAAAGGCATATTCTTAGGGGTTTCCCTAATTCATGGCTTGAAATGTTTGCTGTTTCTACATAGCATAATCAACATGCTATCAAAATAAAAAAATACTTCCTATAGCTTCATAGGAAAGGATTATATTATTCAGACCATAAGCAATATTAAAGAACTGACACAGAAGATAAAATGGCAGAAATTGTATTTGCTTCCTGGTAGTGAGAATTATTCTTAAAATTGCAAAGGTATCTTTATTAGCTCTATAGTAAGTTACTTCTGGTTTTTAAAGTCATTTGTACATTTGGCTGAAGTTTCATTGTGTAACACTCTCTGGGACAGCTAGCTATGGAAAAATTGAGCATTTGAATTATTTAGTGTTAAATTGTCTCATAATTTATTATCATATTATCATTTCTCTATTATTTAAAATTGTTATTATTTATTATTTAAAACTCTGCCACAGTTAATGCAGGAAACCAACAGCAGCTGAATGACTGTCCCCATTCATACTCATCACCAAGATCTTTATGAAGATTTCATTGTAGGGCAACATGTGAACTAACAGTGCATCTAAGAGTTCATCATACAATGGCAAAGAGATCGGTATACGTGGCTTCAGGCATAGCTGCAGTAGCTGAAGAAACTACCAGTTCAGGTAAGAAGCTGAAATTTATACTGTCAGTATTGTTACTTCCCTTTTTCTTTCAATGATAAGTAACTCTCCGTCCTCGTCCCCTCCCTGATAGTAATGTGCCCTTTCCAAAGGCACTTTTGACCACAAATGTTATGGAGCTGAAAGTGTCCATGAAATAGTTGCAGAACTGCTCTCATGGATCCTAAAATCAGTTATGCTTCGGGAACTGTGGAAATGGGTGGACAAAAATAAGTCCTTCACATGTATTGATTATACGTACATGCTTCCCATACTCCAAGTTCTGATAGCATTATTTCTGAAACAGGAGCAGGTACCAGAGTTTTGTTACTGGATGCTGGGAATGAAAATGTCTCACATGGCTGGGAAAAGGAACTTTTCAAATAAGGAAAGATTAAAAATACCATCTAGCCTAAAGAAGAAAAGTACAAGAGGAGACTTTAAAAAGACTGGAACTAAAATACAAAACAGATGACCTGATCTGTAATAGTAATAGCCAGTTTATTACATTTATATTTTTTCTATATAAATATGTAATTCATAATTTATAAAATTCATAATATATGCTTATTTATTTATAAATAAATGAAATTTATATATGGCATCACTTGAGAGTAGATTTGAGGTAAATATTTATAGCTTACTTCAGAAGGAACTTGAGAGGCAAAAAAGGCTTTAATATATTTTATAACAATTTTCCTTGGCACTCATACATAGAGGAGAGGCCAAATGAAGTAAGTGTATCCCGTTAGCATTTCTTTTTCAATAAACTTCATGACTCCAAAGGGCAAATTATGGAAAAATGCCGTGGGGGCACAAGGGATGTTCAGGTGGAAAAATACTTTGTGGTCTTTTCCCCAGGGTTTGCATGAAGGTCACCCAGATACAGTGTTCTTACAGCAGTTCTTGAGAAATGACCTCTGATCTTACAGGCTTTAGATCAGAAGATGGGCAAAGACTTGGGCCTTAATGCTGCCATTATTAATAGGGTATCAACTACTTTAGAGGTGAATCAGTGACTGTGAAGGTCCCGCTCTAAGTGAGCGGCCACTCTGATGCCTCAAGAAGTTCCTTTCAAACAAAATGCGATGCCACCTTTTTATTATTCTTTTTTTTAGAACAACAGCCTTGAACTTCCAACAATTTGACTTTCATCCCACGATTTGCTGCTGAGAAGTTGCTTCTTCCTAGCTATAAATACATGTTTTAAGAGATACCAGTTTTAGAAGCAGAACGGTTCATAGGGGAATCTTGTGTGCAGAAAAAGCTAAAACAGTCCTTGTGGAAGTAGGTTTATCCTTGCAGTGTGTAGTGGTGGGGTACCAGAGACAGCTCTAAATTAGCTAGCATGGCTGGTGGCAGCAGCATATGTTTACACTGAATTCTGAGCTGCTGTGGCTGCTTGGTGGCAGGTTCTAATCCAAAATCCTTTGGCAAATACAGACAGTACAGTTTGGTTGCACTCTTGGTGTGTATATATCCCAAATAAGTCAAGGTTTAAGTTATTTGGTCAAGGGGACACCTTGGGAAGACACTTGTTTTCCAGCTGTTATGAAAAGCAAAGTTTCCATTTATCTCCCCCAGCAAACTGAGATTTTGCAAGTTTATTTTCCCAAAATTCAAATCCTCCAAACCTCGTACATTTCAGTTCATTAAAAAGAATACTTATATTAATACAACAAGGTGAATTTTCTTGTTTCCTACGGTCAGCTTTTAGAAAATATTCTTCAGCAGAAATAAGAGATGTATCTTTAGCTCTGTGCTACTTGTAAGTACAATTGACTGTTTTAATTATACTAACTCATGACTATATCACAAACTGAAGTGTGTTTGTAAACAGTGTTTATCCCTCAGCAAGTACTGAAAACACAAATAAATCTGGTTCACACAAAATCCCCTGAAGGACAACAGAATCACATTTATTAATGAGTTGTTCACCTTCAGCATCTGCTTTGGCTAATACCTGAAAATAATAACAGTGATAAAATAGGCCCATATTTAGGGGGCCTATGAGGATGTTGGCGAGGGACTCTTCATTAGGGACTGTAGAGATAGGACAAGGAGGAACAGGTTAAAGCATAAACAGGGGAAGTTTAGATTGGATATGAGGAAGAAGTTCTTTACTGTTAGGGTGGTGAGGCACTGGAATGGGTTGCCTAAGGTGTGAGTGGTCCATCCCTTGCAGTGTCCAGGCCAGGCTGGACAGAGGCTTGGGTGACATGGTCTAGTGTGAGGTGTCGCTGCCCATGGCAGAGGGGTTGGAACTTGATGATCTTAAGGTCTTTTCCAATCCTAACTATTCTATGATTCTAAGATGTCATTTTGGTGGCTGTACAGTTCTAGATGCAATGATATCACTGACCAGGAAGTTCATATTTTAATTAACAAAATACTAATTTTAAAGTGTTGTAAATGTTTTTATTCCAAAAAGTACTTCCATAAATTCATAGCCTTTTAAAAGGCTGGACCTGTCTTTGCTCAAAGCAGTGCCAACATCAGAACTAGATCAGCTTGCTCAAAGTGTCATCCCACTGAGTCTTGAAAACCTCAAAAGAATGAAGACTTCACAGTCCCTCTTGACAACGTACCTCATTGCTGAACCACCCTCACTGCACAGTTTGAAAGTTGTTGCTTTTTGCCCTTGGTACCTCTGGGAAGAGTCTGGCTCTATCTTCTCTATGACCCTGTTTAAGGTAGACACTGCAGTCAGTGGCTTTCCTTCCCTTCCCTCCCCTTCAGCTATCTCCATGGTAAACAAACCCAGCTCCCTCAGCTTCTCACACTGCTGTCCATCTTAGTGGCCCTTATTTGACACGCTCCATTTTGCCAGTATCTCTCCTACACTAGGTGAGGGACAGCCCTGGAAGAAGTCTCTTATATGCAGTGTAACCACTCTGAAATGGAAGGGAATCAAAATTTCTCTGAAATACTGTCTACAGGATTGCTAATGCAGTCTAGTGTGTGGTTGACCTTCATTGCTGCAAGGGCACACTTCTGGCTTAAGTTCAACTTGCAGAATCTTTTCTGCAGAGATGGTCTGCACCGATCTTTCCCTAACCTGTACTGACGTGTAGAGATTTTTCTATCCCAGATCCTGGATTGGGTATTTGTTGAACTCTGTGTACTTCGGGTTGGCCTGTTACCTTGTTTTATCAAGTAGTCTATGAATAGCAGCCCTCCCCTCCAAGATAGCAAAAACTCCCCACACTTTGGCATCATCTGCACATCTACTTTGAATGTATTTGTGATACTATTAACAATGTGAACCAAATTTCATCAGTCCAGTAAAGTACAGTCAATCTCTGCTAGTTAACACACAGGGCACAAAAGAATAGTAAAGCATACAAGCTACCCCAACTGCAGCTCTTGCTGTGTTTCATAGATAAGTAGGTTAAAAACTAGGACACCCACTACAGAAACCCTTAAGAATAATTAAAATATAATATGCATTTATTTGTTATTTATTTACATTGATCCCTGAGCTTGTGCTTAGTGACAGTGGATGTATAGTGACCACACATCCGTACTGGGATATGAGGACTGAATCAAAAAGAAGTGAGGTTACTACTGAGTCATCTCGAATGCTATGGTGGTTTGTTGTGATCTTTGTGACACATTGCTCATACTCCCGGTAGCAACACAGCTGATATTTTCCTTGTTCACTCGAGGAAAAAGTGTCATTTTGGTTCACCTAAACGACAACAGAAAGAAGTCTTTGGTTAAGATCTAGTTTAAGGAAGATTTAAGCAGTTTTAATCGCTTAGTCCATTGCCACTACCAGGAAAACATCATTAATCATGCTTACAAAGGGAAAGGTAACTTTTATTCACTTTCTATTCTTAGAAACCCTCAGAAAGACAGAACGCTGCTCTAAGAGTTTGTTATCTAAATGTCTGTCATATTCAGAGATACATGACTGAGCAGAACTTCTTTCCTGAATGAGTGAGTTAGTGGTCCCTGCAGACACAAGATTTGTATGCTTCAGGAGCCTTTTCATGATAGAAATAAATCAACTGTTCCTGGAAGGGAAAACCAAATCCGAACTAAACAAAAAGAAGAAACTTCTCAGAATAACTTTTTTTTGCTGTCTTTGGTTTTAATTCACTGCAGGTCTGCTTTAGGAAACAGTTTTTTGGTATATTCAATATTCTCAGGGGGAAGAGAGGGTAACGTTTAATTTTGATAATTCATCATGTTCTTAATTGTGTGGTTGCAATGATAAACCTGTTTTGGCTCTCAGCTTCTTGGAGGGGAAGAGCAAATCAACAACACAAATATAGTTCTTGTAGCTCTTTGAGTGTCATGGTATGTTAGGATCAAAATTCATTAATGGGTGAAGTCTAAGTAGGTAACATGAATGTGAAGAAACCCTCAATATATCATGTAAACTGAAAAAAAATTGTAATGAAATGAACCTTTCTGACCCAGCACAGTGTTATGGCAGGCACAAAATAGAATTCTGCATTATTAAATTATTTTCATTTTAATAGTTACTTTAATATTTCATTAAATCAAAACCAACCAGTTCCATATTACAGGAGATTTGTAATTTCCTTTCTCAAGGCTGTTAACATTTCATTTAAAGTTAAGTTCACTGCCTTCTCTCTGAATAGGTTCTGTTTTGCTTATAGCACTCTCCAGTTTCTACCATAAATTTTCCATGAGGTGTATAACAGCTCTTTTCCCAGAAGCTCAGGACAATGAGTGCTACAGTGCTCCAGAACTTTTCTTAACTATTGTAATTCCAAAACTGCACAGAAAGAACAGGATTACTCACACAGTAACACAGTAACCTGAGCCTTACTTGGGTTAGCTAACCAAAGATGATTAATAGACAAATACTGCTTCTGTCTATGGACAAGTCCTTTGATGAATATCTTTCTTTAGGATAACCTGCTTGAGAGGAACATTTCTAGCTTCCTTGCTCTTTTTCAGAGGAGGCCTTTTTGAACTCTATTTGGGATCAAGCTCTCATATACTCTCTTAACCAAAGGCCGGCCATTAGCTAAAGCAAGAAACCACTGGGTCCTTTGTCACTTCTCTACCAGGAAGATTCTGTAAGTAGTTCTTCCGATATCATAAGTGGACTCTACCGTTTTTTCAGTAATTATTACTTTACTGTTGTTGAAAGCAACAAGTTCATGCGAGCAGAGATACTTGTTTCTACTTTAATACTACTTTAGGTACAGTGGGTTGTCAAAGATAGTTTTGCAGACCAATCAGTCAAATCTGGTGTCTTCTCATGCTCTCTTTTACTTCCAAAACTTTCATAAGAGTCAAGACTTCACTGGGACAATCCTTGATATTGCAATTTGAAGAGATAAGGGGAGAGGTATTTATAGGACCTTCTAAATTTTGAGGGAAATAGTAAGAAGTAGCAAGGGCAGGCTGTGGCCTAAGGATAGGATGCTGAGCATGACTTCACACAAGGCAGTACAGGGGCCTCATCAGCTAGGGTACACTCCCACACTACTTTCAGTAGGCAGAAATGGAGATGGTAGACAGGTTCAAGCAAGAGCCTAAATTGTCTGACAATTTTGTGGTGATGAGGCAGGTCTCAGATCAACCCAGGAAGTTAATCTGTTCATTAAAATGATGTCCAGTGATAGTACCAAGGTTCACTTATCATTAGGTAGGTCAATGTTGACAAAGTAAGTTTGAAGTCAAGTTAGAAGTCAGGGTTCAGATATCTGTAGCCCACAACCAAACACAAGCATAGATATACCTGAGCTAAAAATTTATGCTCCTACAAAATAGCTCAGGCAGTAACTGAAAGCTCAAGACAGATCTCAAATGGAGCTCTTACGCTCTTGGGCAGGGCATAAGTGTATGTGCCTATGTATTTGTGAAGGCCTTGGGTTAGAATGGCCATCAAAACCTATCAGTGCGCTCAGGAACCTAATAATAGTGTCTCTTCCTAGCAACACATGTCCTCACACCTTACAGGGCCAGAGAGGACTGTTTGTAGAGTGGTTGAGTTATTGTGGGTTTTCATAGGACTATTTTAGGGGACACAGAACCGTGGATTGCAAACTGAGAAGGACACAAGGCATGGGAAACTTGGGGGTGGGTAGTGGAACTCAGGCTGCCTCTGAGGTCCCTAAAAGTTGGGTGGGCTTGGGAGGCAAGGGTGGATAAAGGAGGCAGAAATTCACTCTATCCTTAACAAGCTTTGGGATCAGGGCAGAGTGGGGCAGGAGGAAAAATCCAAGCTACCACCAGGGAAGCCTTGGAGGCTGGACAGGCTGTGATGAGTATGTGTGTGGACATCACAGGTGAGGCTGGTCAGGGCCATTAAGGCCAATTAGTACACTCAGGGACTTGACCAAGGTAGAAGAGGTGAATAAAAAGAAGTGAAATGTTTCAACTTTGTTTTGGGATGTTACAGTTGTTTGTAGTATGCCCTGAAATCTGTGGTGTGTATTTCAATGGCCCTACCAAGACATCAGAAGACAGATATTTAACTGGGCCCATATTTGCTATGATAACCAGGACTAAGGCTGACTTCTTGTCATCACTGGGGTTTACCAATTCTGAGACTCACATACAGGACTTTGCAGTTATGGAATTAAAGGCTTTGGTATTATGGCATTCCTGACCATGAGGTAAGACTAATTCATGAAGTGATTCTTCTCTCTGCCAATGATTTTTCCCTCTGTGGTGGGAGTTGAGAGATTCACAGTAACAATTTTGGGCTGACTGAAAATTGCAAACCTCTTTTGAGGAAATCCAAATGAGAAAGATTGCAGGGCTTGATTTCAGTATTGTACTGCTCCAAATCCTACTGTCACAGTTCTTGTGTAAGTCTACATTCTTGATGAGGTTTCAAGCCCTCGTTTGTTCCATCTTTTCCAAAGGGATATTCTTCTGCTTTCATTGAGTACCTGAGACCCTCAGCAGGAGGCTGGGATATTGATATGTTACCTAAACTGTGGTGAGTTTTTCAACTCACCAACATAAATTTCTCCCACTTAAGCTAGTAGCTCAAATCACAGTAGCAGGAAAACATCCTGGTCACTTGTCCAGGTTCTCCAGTGAGGTGACGTTCTACTGACCCACTCATTCAGGGTTACTTATGAATTAGGAAGTTTCTTGGTGATCCTGTTGCTAATATAGCTGCTCACCAGAGGTCTTCAGTTCTTGCTATTGTTTCCTTTAGCTTTTCCTGGAAATGCTTAAAAGTCCGTGGCAGATGTTGCTGAGGTTAATTTTATGAAGCTTAGTGATCTTTGTGATGATGCACCAGAATTCTTCTGTAATAGCCACTGGAACTATTACTGATCTCTCACCCAAGTCACCAGAACCTTGGGAATGCATCTTTCAGAGTTGTCTGTTCCTCTGCTGCTGTTCTCTGCCACAAGCAGGTCATCTTGCTTCTGCTATTCCAAGTCCAGAAGTGAACCCACTCCATTTCAAGTTAGCCTTAACCAGGCTAACTATACACACATGTTCTTATGCAGTAAATGCATCTATTAATAAAGATAATTCAGCAGAACTTTTTATTTGAAACAAGGTTGCCTTCAGCCTTTTGCACCCCTTGAGGCCTGGAGACTGATTCACTGAATTGCATATCAGGTTTAGTTGCATAAGATATAGTAGAATCTTAAAGGACGCCTGTGTCCTGGTATAGTTTGTAACTCATTGTTGAATTACTTCTATTTCTGAGTTATCTGTGATTTATTCATGGTTAAGTAATTCCTATTTATACAGTAGATGAGTTCTGGTGAGAGGACACTATTAGTATGTTTCTTCTGAATGTGTAGTTATTTTTCTCTGTTACTTAATTTTGGTTTTAGATATATATCAGTTGTGTGATATGCAATTCTATGTAATACCATGCATTTGCATACAATCATCCTCAGCTTTGTTTTCCTGCACTGCACAAGTAAGATGCTATAACTTGAACAACTGGAAATATCACAGTCCAACAGGATTCCGTAACATACCTGTAATACATCAAGCAGTTGTTGGCTAGTCATTATTACAACCTTCTCAGATGAAAGATCCTCCATGATACTTATGGAGAAAATCCATCACTGCTTATGGCTGACTTTATAAGTTCTTGTCTTTCTGCCTTCTGTCTGGACTCAAATCCTTACTTTCACTGCTTTTCCCTGCACTTCTGCTTGCCTCATTCTTTTCTCTCACAATTCACATCTTTAGAGGTTTTATTAGATGCTGCAATTTCAGGGAAAGATCTGCAGTGCAAAAGAAATGTATAGGGGTGATGCTGAAAGCCTAGTCTGGTTTTAGGCTGCACTTCCACTCTTGCTCTTAAGATGGTAGTGTAAACTCGGGTATGCATTCCAGGCACTTTTATCTTTGCCATCTCTGAAATGACAGAATTTCTCATGTGATCTCTGAGGTAAAACTTTCTTGAGAACAAAACTTTAAGAGAATTAAGGTGAAAGATTTTTGTGAACCGGAGCAAAAGATGCTTCTTTATTTATTTTTAAGGTTTGAGCATATATGTGATTCAGAAAGAATATATGGAACAAGATAGGGGGAAATAAGCAGTGGAAAAATAAAAGCTTCTCAAATGGCCTGGAGGGTTGTGGCTCCGAAGCTGTCCCTAACACAGGCAAGTCTTTGTGCTGAAATTTTGTCCATGCAGAAGAGTAGGGTCAATACATATCTTTGACATAGAAAACTTGGGTTGGCTCTATGTTAGCCAAGACAACATGGCTAATCAGTGACTGTACAGTGCTCTGAAGATGTGCTGAGCAGCTCGTTATGCTATTTTATTTGTTTACCAGATACTCAATATGGATTTGGGGGCAAATTTGGAAAGCAAATGTTGAAGAGAATTTAAATTAATTGTAATAAATAAGTTGGTTTCCCTTTCTTCCCTTGCTCTTCAAAGGCAACTTCGTGTAATTCTTCTTGATACCATTCACTGCATACTTTGCTGTACTTAAGAGTAACCTTGAAAACTTCTTCAGAAGATAAGAATTGTGAACTTCTACTATGTGCAGCTAATACAATTTCTCTTTAGGTTCAACAGGCATCCTTAGTTTACAGTGTATTTTATCTTCTCCGTTTCCTGTGAATTGCAGTTCAAGTTCTCATGGATTTTGTTAAAGACTAGGACTGCACTTTTATCTTTGCAGTAAATCTAAAGTATCACACAGCTCTTGCATTTCCCTCCCACCTCTAAAGAAATTGTAAGAGAAAAGCATAAAGAGAATAAAAGAACATGCACTGCCATCCTGATTTGTCACCAGATAAGCACATTGGATTCAATCCTACATACCTTCAGCACTCAAAATTCCCAAGAAGGTTAACAGCGGTTTTGTGACAACATGGAATGTAAGGGTCAGGGCCATTAAGAAGGAAAAGAATCCATGCCACGTACTGTGCAAATTACGTCTGTCTCTACATTAGCACTGAAATTACTTTTATAATAGGCCAAGAAGTAGCCATTTTGGTTTATGTTTAAAAGAAGGGGGGAACTAAAGAGGTGGCTGGGATGAAAAGAAAGCTGGAGATTATGTAGGAAATCTTGTAGTCTTTTACTGTAATTTTTCCCTACTAAGTTTTCCTTTTCAGGCATATTGCTGGAAAAGGCTAACTTAAATTCCAGGGTCACCAAAAGTCTGTTCTTTCATAGTCAGATTTATGCTATTGTAGTAGGCTTTTTTTAATCTAGGCTGGCCTCAGACATATGCAGAGCACTATAAAAAAGGGTAGACTAGTGTCTCTGGCGAGGTCATGATCCCAAGTGGCTAAAGTAGCTTTCTTGTTCCATTGTATATGTAGCAGGTAGATGAAAATAGGAATTCCTTGGTTGTTGCTGAAGTATTTTCCACATATTGGCTTATTTATGCAGTCTCTATCACTCTACAAAGGGCAGCCCATCCTAACTGTGCTATGTAATATTGATAAATCCCCTAGAAACACAGAGCGATTTAACTGCACAGAACCAACATCATGCTATCATTGCTAGTCTACTCCAGATTTTTTGTTGTTAGCACTGTGATGTGAGAGCAAATTTAGCCAGGCTGTGCTTTGTATTTCTTTATGCTTACATTGCTACTCATGACCTATGGATATAGGAGAGAAAGTGTGTGTAAGGAGATTTTGACATCAGCTGTCATATTTGTTAGGTAGGGCCAAGCTGGAATCAAAAGATTCTTTGAATCAGGTCAGTCAGAATCAGCCCGTCATAAACAAGAGAAGTCAAGACACACACCAGGAAAGGGCATCACTGGCAGCCAGGATAAAAACCCTAATTGCAGTAGGAATCTGGAACAAGGAACAGGTAGAACTGGGATAATGTCAGGAGATAAAGGTAGGCCTTGAGAATGAAGGCTAGGAGCCAAAGTTCTAGTATGACTTGGGAGCCATGGAAAGGGATGCAAAGAGTTACAGGCAGATATCAGATATGTGATACATACACCAAAAATATATATACTTACAATGCACCCCTCAACTACTAGGCCTTGTCAGGTCCTATATATGAGTTTTCAAAAAACTATTTACATCTTCCTGCTAGATTGAAAGCCCAGCACTTCTTATAAGGTATGGCCATGATCCAATACAGATATTTTGTTCTATTCAATAATCTTACATATTTCATTCATCTTTCATCTCTGAATTCTATTACCTTTGAAAATTTCCTTAGCCTAAGTTACAAGAAAATACTCTTTTGTAGTATTAAGACTTCGTATCCATGCAAATGGGTAATGGAAAGCTACTGAGCCAGATTTACTGCAGTCTGAAGCTATGAGAGTTGTAAGAGATGCTCGTCAACAGTGTGGACAGTCCGTCTGAGATACTGGCTTGCAGTTTGGTCAGCCTCTATTGCCTTCATGGCTAACTGAGAACTCTCTCCTCAGCATACTGTCTGCCTTCTTATACCTTACAACTGCTATCTGGGCGGCAGTAGCACTGCTGCCCAGTAAAGAGGAGTATGTCACTGCTTGCTTATCCTGCTGAGTCTTCTAGGGCTCTTACTCCTTGGGGAGGCACTAGAAAGTATTCTCTGCCTGGGAGAACAGCCCAGGAAAATAGAGATTGTGTCTGTCTATCATAGGCACTTAACACTTCAGTGTCTAAATACCTTTCTCAACTTTGAGTGTTTCTCCTCTCAAGAATGTTAGAAGGGATGTGTTACTCATATATGTTAAAAAAACCCTCACATTTTGCTCATAGTATCTGGCTGTTGTTGTACTTAAACCTCTCAGTGTAGTAACTAATAATTTTTTTCCCATTATGACAGTTTAGCTTCCCTTAAATCTGTCCTTAGAACAGGACAATTCA
Organism: Forpus xanthops; assembly: GCA_032466535.1. Classification (NCBI taxonomy): domain Eukaryota; kingdom Metazoa; phylum Chordata; class Aves; order Psittaciformes; family Psittacidae; genus Forpus; species Forpus xanthops. The sequence continues at coordinate 54,603 of JASSUY010015617.1, read as the reverse complement.
GAGAATCTTACATTTTTGTATATGATTCCTCAAATTTGCCTTAACACATTGTTTCTTTTTCTGCATGGCGATTTAAGTTGTTATAGAATAGAATACATCATAAGCTTACTAAAGTTTGGATGCGAGTCCTGGTTCAATAAGTCTAAGTAATCTCTAAATAAACCAGAAGTTTCAAAGAGATGGCTTAGCTGTATTGCATTACCCATGTTACTCCCTTAGCTACTGATTGTGCCTAGGAGCAGGCACTCTGACCAGAATCCTTTTCACTCACTTCAGGAGTAAGAATGAAGGGACGTTTCTGTGGATACAAGATGCAAGAATATTAGGAGAAGTCTTTAGGGAAAGATTAGAAGCTAGGAGCTTGGTTTTTTTGATCCCATGTAGCTTCCAGCTTCTTCACAAGAAGAAGGAAGTTTTTCCTCTTCTTTTTATATTTTGTCTACTGCTTTGCAGACTCTCCCTCATTACCTTAATGGTGGTTTTTATCATAACAAAAAAACAGGTTTTATTAAAAAGAAATTTTCATTCCTTTTCCAAAATAAACTTTTCTGGAAGAGATGTGAATAAATGGGAAGAAACAATGAGAGATTGTAGAACATTAAGGGAAAATGAAACATACAAAGTTTACACATTAATCTACAGAACCTCTTCTTCCAACTTGTGATTTTGTTTGACGTAGAAAAGGTGGAGTCTGCAATGATAATTTCTTTAATGGGATTTGCAGACAGTTGAGGTGGGAGGTGTGTCCTCCTCTACATTACCTTCCCAGAGCACAGTGTCTTTTAGGGCACGTTCCCACATGTTCACTCACCTTAGAGGTGTTTTGTCTGACTTGTTCAGCTCTCTATTTCAAAATTGCTTAAAGTTGCTTTCCAGAGGAATTCAGAGATACATAAGGAGGTTGATTACTTCTGAGTTCCGAAATGAAATACTAGAAGCATCGGACCTAAGGAGGATGATTACTTCTAAGTTCTGAAACGAAATACTAGAAGCCTAGGACATGATGCTGTATGAATTCTTCAGGGCTGTATAGGGCCTTTGTGAGGGGTAGGCTGCTGGTGAGCTACTTCTAAATCAGACACACCTCTGGGTTGGGCTATTTTGGAAACTAAGTACTTGATGAGGCTCAAGGTATGGTCTGCTAGGGACAAGGGGTTTTGTGTTTTTACCTGTACTTTGATCAGGTGATGCAGCTGAGGGTCAGTCTCCTTTCTAAGTAGCAGACTAGGGCTGAGGAGTGCTGACTTGCAGTGAGCCTTCCCTGACTTCTTTCAAAGTGGGTATTGCTGGCTTTCAGGCAGCTAGGTAAGAAAGAAAAAGGGACCTGCTATGGGGGTGCCTTTATTTGAGGATAGCAAACCCTTCTATTTCCGCATCTGGAATGGATTAAGTCAGAAGTTGCAAGGCAAAAAATCCTGGGATAAACATCTGGATGAAATCTACTTACTCCAGCAAAAAAGGTACAGTGCATTTCAGCCTTTTTGTCTTCCCTGTCTTCTGCTGCTCTCTCCCCCGTAGCTGATTCTCAGTCTTTTCCCTTAGGCTTTTCTGCCAGTAGATAAACTTTAAACAGCCCTGGAGCCCTTTTCTGTATCAGATTTCTTCTTTCAAGGTGGAATGCTTCTGGAGTTCCAATCTTATCTGCTTTCACAGGTGGGTTTACTAGGTTGCAATTGAATTACCCTGAGTGCAGGACTTCAGTCGAAAATGAATAATGTACTTTTATCTTTCCTGCTTCATTAAAGCTTACAAGAAAATGCAGAAGGGTTTAGTTTGGAGTTTATTTGTTTTGTTGTTGGCTTTGCTTGGGTTTGTTTTTAAGTGTTATCAATACTGTGTGGGACATGTACTGCAGTCAGCTGAAATACTTGGTATGTTGCAAGGATTGTGCTTTCTCTATGCATAAAAGCTGTCTTTACCATGGAATAGAGTGGACTTCATGTTCTTCCACGTCCTGGTGGTCAGTCACTTCTTGAGTTGAACTGCTGTTTCTCACCCCCATAACCTGGGTGTCAACACATACAGTGACACCTCTTAGCCCTTATATTATCAAGAAGACTGCCTGTGCCTTCACATGTAAATATTAAATCTAAGCTGTTTGTTACTGCTGTACAGGGTTGCTCCCTCCACACACAGCAGTGCAGGAGTGTTCATGGAAATTCAGCTGCATCTGTTTTTCATTGATGCTTGTTATTTCTGCGTGTGCAAACACTGCAGCACTCAAATAACAAATTGCTTCCAGTCCCTGGTAAGACTTGTTTTCTTCTTCCTCACAAAACTCTGAACACCTCCGGGTACAAAAAAGTGGTTGGGTGGGAGAAAATCCATCTACACATACATATGTATGTATGTATACACACAGACATGTATAAAAATAAGTAGGAAAGCACCTTAAAAGGGACAAACATACATACGTTTTTAAGGAAAGAACTTGCATCTGTCATCATCTAACTTCTAACCAAATAACAAAAGCTTCTAAAACTTCTATGTGACTTCAGGGAAGTGGGACTTAAGTACACTTAAAATGGGAGGCATAGTGGCAGCAATAGTGTCTCCATAGAATGCTCATGAAAAGCATCAAGGGTAACTGAAAAAACAAGTTTTCAGCAGATTCTGTAATATCCAAATGAATGTGTGCAAAAGTCTAAATATGTTAATATTTTTATAATTATAACATTATCTTCACATTTTTAACTCATAGATATGTGGAAAGGGCATCTGGAGGGCCCTATCTAACCTCCCACTTGAAGCTGGGCTATTGTCATCAACAGATCACATTGCTTTGGCTTTGCCTAGCTCAGTCCTGAAAGTCTCCCAGGACATCTATTCTACTATACCTTCAGATACCCATTACAGTGTTGTAGTAACCTACTGAAAAGGGTTTGTGTCCAAACGTTCATCCTGAGCCTCTAAAATCATCGTTTGATGCTGTAGCCCCTTGTTTTACCATGTACTGCTACCATGAAGGGTTTGGCTCCTTCCTTTTCATTGCTTCCTTTTAGATAGGCTGCTATTTGATTGCCACCCAACCTTTGCTTGACAATCCTCATTAGTCACGTGCCACAGGCCCACAAACATCTTGTGTGTTGCTAATGATAGAGGAAAACAGAAAAACTGTTAGGCATATAGATCCTTCTCAGTAAACTTGGAGCAGTACGGTGCAGCCCCAGTGCTCCCCAAAACTAGCATTTCTGTGTTTCTTCATAAAGCTCCATGTAACACACATGTAGTGCCTACAATATCATTGTGAAATCTGGGTCGCATGGGGACACAACTGTTCCCTGCTGGTTTAGGTCTATGTTTCCCACAGCTTTCAACTAATGTTAATTAGTTGCCTGGTATTTGGTCAGAAATTACATAGTGCCAATATATGGATTTCCGAGAGGGACAGGGCCATTTCTCCCTGTTATTATCCTACTCTTTCCTTTCCTGTTCCCAGAGATACTTGGAGTTTGAGGAGAAAGAAACTGAGAATTTTGCAGAAGACTGGAATTAGTTTTATTGATTTCATGTTCTTAATTATGTACAGAGAGGAATACATACCAGGAAAACGTCTATGGTGACTTGTATATGGGAAATACTCGTATGAAACATTTGCTTCTGTGGAAAAATTAGTGTAAGACAAAAGGACTTTTATTTCATCCTGTTAAGGAATTGCAGTGTTATGTCTTCAGCTTGAGATCTTCTCAATGTTAATGGTGCTGGAGTATATACAGCAATAAACAGCAATTAAACTCTATAATCTTATTGAAAGGTAGTGGTAAATATGTTACTACTTAGTAATTAGCTTGCTCTGACTACACACAGAAAGTCTGAAAAGAACAATGCTTTTTCCTCTCCTACCACTGGTGGTGATTATACCTGAAACTAACCCCTTTTGCTATCCTCACCTTCACTGGAGTTGCTGTTCATTCTCTTTCTTCATGTGTAATAGTTCTTTGGATCTCATTAGTAGCTGATCTCATAATTAAAGAGGACTTAGAGTTTATTTTGCTTTACTCTGCTGGTTTCTTTCTGTACAAAACACTTATTTTAAACAGCTTCTAGGTCAGTGTAGAGTCCCAGAGACAGTGGTTACATCTTTTGAGCATAAACTCTGGGATCTATACAGCCTAGAGAATACAAACATAACCCCAACATAGCTCATAATCATGGGGAACAAAGTGATAAATATGTATGAAAATCCAGGTGTGACACAGGGAAGCAGGAATCACGTGCCTCTCACAGTCTAATAGATCCTCTGTAAGAGTCGCTGCTTGCTTTGTTTGGAGTCTGGCCTTCAGAGGAAGAGGTTTATCTCCTTAGCATCTAATTTTATAAATTCTACCATATGAGAACTGCACTTATCATAAAAAATAATAAGTTAGAGCGAATGGGTACATGGATCAGGAGACAACTATGTTACATTTGCCTTCCTGTTATTGCCTGCCTTTATAACTGATGGATAAATAATCTATATTCTGTGTGTTTCCTCTCTCCCAGCTCCTGCTTAGGGATTACTGGGATCACCTGGCCTTCATGTCATGTTCTGAGGCTTAATTACTCTATTGACAATAAAATATTTGAGTGTTACATTAGCAAAAGTAAAACCAAAGCATTTTTACACATTAATTAACAATGCAGAACTGCTTTGAGAAATAATGGAAGTGCTTGAGAAAATCTGCTTAACTTGCAGAAAGCTATGGTCATTCAAAAAATGTTGCAATAAAAACTTTAGGGCCCTGTTAGTTTCCAGGTTTTTTGTGGCCCTTTACTCTCCAATTCTAGTTGATGTTATTCTTGAATGGTCTCAGATGCAGAATCAAGAAAATGAGGTTAATGCAAGGAGATTGCCCTGATGGAAGAGACTGAGCAAGACTTCTTTCTCTTGCTTAGTGTGGTAGATAGCTAAAGGAGTAGGAGATAATACTTCCCTATCAGTTTCTTGTCTAGTAGTATTGGCAATGAGTAACCTGCTCATTTCCAGAGAAGCTCTCTTTATGATGAGGGAGCTTCAACATACACCCACAAAAGGTTCCAGTTAATTGGCTGAGTCTTTCTGCCAGAGCTGAAGAAATTGGCTGACCCTGATTGTCCAAGCCTCTATTACTTGTCTCCTTTTTACTTTGTGCTATTAATTCCTAACTCATTGTTTAGCATCATGTTAGATGATTGCTTTTATCCTCTTTCTGGCTGGTTAGCTTCCTCCGAGCATTCCTCTGCTCTCATGTTGTCTAGCACACATTTACATAAATATACTAGCAGAAAGGAGGGAGAAGATGGTGATTTCATGATGAGGTATTGAGCATGGATATTCTGTAAATATAAAGGGAAAGAAAAGGAAGCTGAAATAATATCCTGCTGATGAGTATATAACTCGCACAGAAAGAATTGCTTTAAATGCTCACTAACTGACATAGTAATGGGGATAGAGCATGAAGCTAGCAGATGCCAAACTAGAGCAAACAACAGAAAAATTCCCTACAGTGAATGACTCAAATAATAGAATGTGAGAAAGGAAGGAAAGAAGAGAAAGAGATGCTCTGTTACATCTCTGATGAGCTTAGTCTTGGAAAAGAAGCTTCAGATTGGTGTTTGTCCAGACAGTTCACATATTTAACATATTTCCTTGTTTTAAAAGAATCTGGATTTATGGGATTATTATTTTTTTTTTATAACAGAGTTAAGTCTTATGGACTTCTCATTGCATTCTTTAACTCTTCAAAAGAGTAGGATGCACTCCAAAGGAAGTGCTCATGAAGCAGTAAATCCAAAAGGGTACATATTACCAGCAGAAAGTGCTTGTGAAGTCCTTAACCTTGTTTAAAACTGTTTTACATGACTCCTTCAGTCAGAATCTGACCTACATTCTAACTTCTCTTTGTTTCACAATGGATTTTGGGGTGTTCCTGACTTTGTCCTCACCTGTATTGAAAACCAATTCACAGCTTCCTCAGCATATCATTGAATCACCTGTTAAGAATACTGGCTGATAGTAGTGCATGATCAAGGTTTACTAAGTGCCCCAACACAGCTATATTACTTAGCTCAGTAAGAAGAACCTAGAAGCACTTCTGGGTAAATAGTGTTGTGGTTTTCACAGCTCATAAGAACTACTGGTTAGCTATGCAGCTGTGCTTATCCTAAACTGATCCTGTAAGGCAACATCAGTACTACCTAGTGTTACCAGACCTAACTTACCTGGCTAAATTAGTAGTTTAGTGTCCCTTGACTTCATAGCTGAAGAAAGGAACGATTTAGAACCAGAGCTTAACTTAGATGTGCTAAATTATCTTCTCAGAGTGTCTAAATAGGTCTCAGCTGAATAATTCTCTGAAAGCCTCCCTCTCCATCCAGTGACACAATGGCACTTTGTGGAAAGGAAGCATCTACTGTAGGCAGCTCTGTTAGGAGAATAAGTTACAGATTTTACCTGCTGCTGCTTTGATGCACAGGAGCTAGAGTTGCAACGAGTAAAATTTATGCTGTGTTTGACGGATCAAGAATAAAATTGGTTTAAAGTCCAGCTCTTAAAGAAATTAAAATGTTTTGAAGGATCTAGATTCAGGTGATATGTTTTTAACTTTTTATATTTAGTGGCTTTGTCTCAACTAGCAGTTAACATTTATATGCTCAGTACATTGCTGTAGTATATTAAAATTGAGTTTATAATTATAATGCTGTGTTTTAAATGAGAGTAAAAGGCTTCTGCAATCATAAGACAGAAAATTAAATGACAGTAAAAGCATACGATATGATCATGTAAGTCATGCCCCCTTAAGGCATCAGAGGCAGTGTGCCATGGCATTCATCAACGCTTCTGGGATCTTTACCAGCTTGCTGTTTGGCTCCAGCCTCTGGTTCTTCAAGCCCAGTTGGAGGTTCCTATAGTAAGTAGAAAGGCTTGACAATTTTGCCCTAAATTTCTGATAGCCATGAGTGGTAGTTATTACGTGTCTCCCTTTTAGTGGGCTTGTAAGTTACTTAGTTGTTTACAAGGGCTTTGGAGAATTTTGTGAGAAAGGTATTTTGTTTGTGTCCTCCCACACTCTCTCTTACCCAATCCTTCCTCCTCTCTGAGGTCATTTGAGGGATAAAGGCCTTCCACGTAAAGCATCAGCATATTAATTATAGCATTGTTTATACTATTGAAACCCCACCTCCTTCCCACTTCCTGCCTCTGAAACCTGCCATTCTCCAGAAAAGCAGTGTCTTTCTCAGCCAAAACAAAGGCAGAGGTGGCAGCTTGCTTCGCCGATATTGACTCTTACAACTTTTACTCGGAGCTACACTTCATTTTGTTCTGTTTGTCTGATCCTAGATGCAATGTTCTTATCAAATCATCTTGTAATTAGCAACTAATGCAGCTGACATGTGAGTGAGATAAAGTAGGAATTCTTCCCAAAACAGCAAGGGAAAGAGTTTGAAGGACACATAAAAATACCTTAGAACAGCTCCCTTGTTTGTTTGGAATGGTTCCTTATATTCTGAATGTTTTTATTTCTCCTTTGTTCATCAGTGTTCTTCTACTCTAATTTCTAGTGACTTAGGTAACGGGGTGCTGTTGGAGACAGAAAATGTTCCTTTTATGGAACGATAAATATAATGTTTTGTTACTTTTATTACTTGTAGACCATGCCCATTAATTTACACTTATTCAGATGATTCCTCTTTATCTGTGTAATTCTGATACTTTGTTCCTTTTGTTTTATCTCCCAGGATATAAAATGCACATTTCATGTAGATAAAATCTAGAGACAATGGCATATAAAATAATCTCTTTCTTCAAGATCCTATTGTTCATGAAAGACTAATTAAAGTCAAGAAATACATCTTTCTGTGAGCCACATATGCACTTGCTTTCCTGTAGTTTTATGATTAATTACCCTATACCTAATAAGCACAATTCCTGAGAAAACACTTTGTGCATGGGCCATTGATATTCTCTCTGCCTCTTTCCCTGGTGTGGGTTTGCTTGTGGCTTATGATAGAGTTATTTTCATAGACAAGATATTCTAACATCAGTGTCATCACATAATGCAAAATCCTTATTGCTTTATTTGCCCTATAAACTAAATTTCCCCAAAAAATCTTGTAACTAAATAATACCAGAATACAAGGAGAAAAATCAGAGACATCACAAGGAGAAAGCATTGAATATATCTCCAGGTATATGGTTGACTAATGTATTTGTCCCACATGCTTTTATGTGTGTGAGACCAACATTCAGTCCCTTAGCGACTGTTGTACTGTCCTGAAAGGACAGACTGCAGCTGATGGCAAAAGAAGGGTTGACTTTCTCCTCCTTCATATCAGCTTGAATTTGCTATTGTTCTACTGTGTTTCTTTGACTTATTCCACATTACAGAATACAGCATGGCCTGAGCCGTACTAGATAATTAAGAACAAATTAAACATCTGCACTGCAAAAAAGCAGAGGTGAGAGAAAGCACAGAATTTGTACCTGAACAGAGATCTAAAACTGAATTTACCCTATTTTGAGAGAGGAATCTCTTTCTATTTCATAGTAGAAATTCATAAGAGGTAGGCCGTTTCTTTGGGTTTGAGGGTGTTCTTAAACCTTTAGTTCCTCAACCTGAGCTATTTAGAATTATTTATTCATATATAAACAAAAGTAAAAAAACCCACCCAAGGCAAGTTTTATAAATTAAAAGATAAACCTAAAATGTTCAAGGATAACATAAATATTTACCCCAAATTAGTAGATTTTGTTCTATTTTTTGTGATTTTTTTTTTTCTTGAGCAGCCAACTGAGTAATTTGAGCCTTGGCAGAACTTATTTGGATGCTGAGCAAGCAGGTGTTGCAGGTAACTCTTTGCACCCTCCCTTCAGGTATTTACACACATTGACAAGAATGGCTGCTTCTCCAGGCTAAATAGTCCCAGTTCGCTCAGCCTTTTCACATAGGACAGATGCTGTAGTTCCATAATCATCTTTGTGGCCCTTTTGCTGATCTATCATGTGTACTTTGTACTGGGGATCCCAGAACTGGACAAGAGCCCTAGGTATGACCTTACCAGAGCTGAGCAGAGGGGGATGATCACCTCCCTTCACCTGCTGTTTCCTCCAAAGAATCTCGCTGTAGTGAAGTTTGGTAACTGTACTTGTAAATCCTTCAGCAGCTCCAAGGGATCTGTGAAGTAACCCAGAGACTCAGGGAAGACTTAAGGGTATTCTTCAATTATAAGTGAACCATTCAGCCTGGCACTTGCTTGATGGCATGCCCAGGGCTGGCATACATTTTAGTTCTCAATAATTTCTTCTATTTTCTCAGCATAAGAGGAAAACAATAGTGTTACTGAGCTTTCAGATTTTTCTTCATAACGTTGTATGATATGAAACTACATTCAGAGCTCATTCTTTTAATTGTACCTTAGGAAGCATTGTCACGATACAGAGTGAATGCTTATTGGTACTTTTTCTTCTCCATCCGTTATTGGAGGAATTCAGATGCTGTGTGACAAATCTACTGGCTTTTATGCTCATGAGATGACCAGTCTACTGCAGGAGGGTTATCATATGATCCATCATTTGCTGTTTTCTGTGCCTCAACATGTAGGATGTATAAACCAGAAACATTTTGGAGTTGGTTATGCATTTCTCCCATCTTTCCCTTTGCTGCCACCATATGGTTTAGTGTCAAGAAATCAAGAGATTATGAACTACCTGGGTTTTTAGAGCTACACTTGCTTGTGACAGCTGTTTTGTTTTGCATTCAAAAAATACCTCAGATTGTAGATGTGCATTACTGATCTTTCAATGAGAACGTTGAAGATACATGCCATCTCAAGTGAAAAACATGATAGCTCTGGAGAAAGACAGCATGTATTTAACTGCATTCCTTATCAGCCACTTTTTCTTGACTATAGGATCTGGGAATCCCCACTCCTCCAGGCTGCCAAGGAGAACAACCTCCCAGCCATTAGGAAACTTCTCACTGATGGAACATGTGATATCTATCAGAGAGGTAACTCAATTATTTGTGACAAATGGTTTTCTGCAGAAGCGAGAGAGTTATGAGTAGGATAGTATGTTTGTTAGTTTGCTAAAACATTTGTCTTAGCAAACTTAAACTACTTAAGTCTGTGTTAGCAGCTTTGCAACAAAGTGAGTTTTGTGACTTGGAGAGTTCATCAAACCCTAAAGGAATGAGGGTTTGCAGCTTGAACAGCCCTTTCTTGTGGAGGCACTGTGTGCTCTTCCACTTCATGCCTCAGTCTGCTGTCACTCACAAACATGTGAAGTCTCTGTTCAGCTTTCAGATTTTGATGGGGTGAAGGACAGAGACTGTAGTTCTGAGGCTGTTACCATGTCATATGTTGAGATGGCATCTGCCAGTACTCAAGGAGGGACTAGCACTCCCGTAGTTCTCAATCCCAGTATATGCATTTCTGCTCTTGTCACATACAGTTGACTGTGTAGAATGACTCACATGCTTCTCCTACTGTTTCTAGGTGCACTGGGGGAGACTGCCCTTCATGTAGCTGCCTTGTATGATAACATGGAGGCAGCAGTGACTCTGATGGAAGCGGCTCCTGAGCTTATCAATGAGAGGATGACATCAGAGCTCTATGAAGGTGACATCTTAGGGAATGAAGATGGGCAGGATTTCCTGCAGGGGGAGAGAGGAAGCACTACATGTACTTTTAAGAAAGCAGCTTATACTGTTCTTGGTTCAATATAGTGCTGAACAGTTACAAAGCAAAATTAACATACAAATGGCTCCCGACCATTTGTGGAAGGTGGAATTATATTAAACCCAAGTATGCACATGTACAAACATGCAAATGCATAACTGCCAAACCCTCAACCACATATGGGTCTGTTTGCTATAGTAGGATTGCAAGGAAATGCACATTTCACTTTCTAGCATACTCCTTTGTAACAAAAGGCACCTCTACCCATCTCTGGAAGGAGAAAAAATGGAGTTTTGGTAGATGAAGAGAAGGATTGAAAAAAATGTGTCTGCTGCTTTTGAGTCTCTTCTGAGCCAGGCTTTTAAAGGATGGTTCTGATTGACTACTCGGAAAGGACAGACAGAATCTTGAAACCACTAAAATAATAATGAGAGGGGTTTCAAACTTCTAATACCTAGTTTGAACAGTTAAAGTGAGTATTCTTTGGGAGCTTTGCCTCAACCTGGTCTTTGTGTCCCATGAAGGGAAGCATAACCAGTCACCCGTCTTTCAGTGTAATTTCTGGAAGAGTGGGCATGTCTTCTTTTCCCCCAGCAGAAATCTAGAAGGTGCATCCTGTTGGCTTCTTCTTTTTGCCAGTTGTAAAGTCAGTTTTCATGAATTCATACAAAGAGTTAAGTAGAATAGGATCTATGGAAAAGCTGTAGTCCAACCCTTTGCACACAACAGGGCTAACTTCAAATCTAAATAATATAGCTGCTATGGGTGCAGCCCCAAAATCCTTAGGTTTACCATGACTGAAATGTGAACTACAGGCTACTGATCAGCCTGCGTATGCTTTCTTGGAAGACAAGGTTTTATTTCTGTGTCTTACAGGCCAGACAGCTCTCCACATTGCAGCAGTGAACCAAAACATCGTCTTGGTGAAGGCTTTACTCAAGAGAGGAGCTAATGCCTGCACAGCACGGGCTACTGGGCACTTCTTCAGGCGCAGCTCCCGTAATCTTCTCTATTTTGGTACAATCTTATATTCTCCCCTTGCTGCTAGGGGAGGGAACCAGCAGAGTGATGAGGGAATATATGGGGGGCTTGCTTTAGTCCCCACCTAAAGTGGTCGAGTAGAGACTCGTGTCTCCAAGTGTCATCAATCACACATCTTTTAGCAGAGAGTAATGCTCCACCTGAGTATGTAAACACTACAGAAATATAAACATATAAATAATACAGATTTAAATATTTGCATGTATACAAAAATATATATTGCATTAAAATAATTTCATGTCTTCCTAGCAGCATATAGCAACTTACTTGTCAACCTTCTTGTGAAGGTAGTCTTCTTAAAAGAACACCTCTTTCTTTTAGTGCTGTGGGGTGAAGGCATTCTTCCCTTTCTGAGTAGAATGAGGAGTGGGGCAGGAAATTTACAGGTTACCTGAGGTAACTCTTTGTTTCATGTCCTCTGGCTTGGTAGCAAGGATAGATTTCCCTCATCATACTTTAACCTCTCCTGCCTCCTGCAGTCTTAATGTTGTTTCTCCCCATTCTTTTCTCTGCAGGAGAGCATGTTTTATCATTTGCTGCTTGTGTGGGAAATGAGGAAATTGTACAGATGCTCATTGAAAATGGAGCTGATATTAGAGCTCAAGATTATCTGGGTATGTGCTGTGGGGCTTACTGAACTGGACATAGTGCGTTGCCCAGAGACGTTGTGAATGCTCCATCACTGGCAGTGTTCAAGGCCAGGTTGGACATAGCCTTGGGTGGCATGGTTTAGTGTGAGATGTCCCTGCCCATTGCAGGGGGGCTGGAACTAGATGATCTTAATATCCTTTCCAACCCTAACTATTCTATGATTCTATATGGATGTTTTAAATTGGATTCTGTTATCTGTGCATGCATATAATTTCTCTCATTATGAATGCCTGAGGGATGAGGGATGTGAAGAAAATCAAAGCCATCAGTCAATTGCCAGTCTTTGCACAGGGCTGGGCAATTCTACATATTTTATCTGGTCTGCTTCCTTCATAGGTAATACTGTTCTTCACATCCTGGTTCTCCAACCTAATAAGACTTTTGCCTGCCACATGTACAGCCTGATACTCTCCTATGACAGGAACAAAGAAGGACCAGGATCACTTGAATTGATTCCTAACAATGAGGGGCTAACTCCATTCAAACTGGCTGGAGTTGAGGGTAACACCGTGGTGAGTTTCCGTGACACAGATGCTTCCATATAAAAGAGAAATGGAGAACCTGAAATAACATCATCCGGACCAAGGGAGTTTGTGGTGTTCTTAGGGGGTAGAAAACACATAAGAAATCCTTTATAAGAAAATCCTACATAAGAAATTTCTTTATCCTAATGAAAGAGTGCTTACAGAATAACTCTTCTGACCCAATATTTGAAGCATGTGAATTGAAAAGGTGTTAACATAAAGATACACACACCCCATACCCTCCATTATTTTTTTTTTAAAGTCTATCTGAAATTATTATCTTTGATGTTGAGATTTCATTACTCTAAGTGTGACCCATGGCAAACTTCTTTGGGTACCCGTAGACCTTTGTTAACAGGCAAGAACTCAGTACTTAATGTGAACTCTTGTCCTTCCCTTAACAAAAAGACAACAGCGTTTAGTTTTACTTCTGTAGACCTATAAAAGACAGGATCATCTCCCTTGCAGCACCTCTTTCCTGATAACTTGTAGAAAAGTATGAAAGGGAATTGTTTTTCCTAATCAATGTATAATTCTGTATGAAATCTATTGTCAGGATGTATAATTGTGTTAAATAACCTTAGCAGTTTGATTAGAATTTAAAGTAAAAAACACTCATCCTTTACCTCAAGCTTGAGCTAATAATCAAGAGGGAATAAGAAAAAGCTCTTCAACTTCTTAATCTGCTGTAGTTGTTCCTGAAGGATATGAGAACTGCCACAACTGCCAAGTTCAAATCAAATCCATCGTAATTAATGGGTTTTAACAAGTTTGCTCTCATTGCAAATACGCTATATACTGGAAAGTTCCCGATATCCTCAAGCTCCTTCTTTTCTCCTCAGATGTTTCAATACCTTATGCAGAAGCGGAAGCACAATCTTTGGTCCTTTGGACCCTTGACCACTGTTCTCTATGATCTCACAGAAATTGACTCCTGGGCTGAAGATCAGTCCTTCCTTGAGCTCATTGTCTCAACCAAGAAGAGAGAGGTACTGTGAGCACCACATGCTTTTTATGTGCATACCATGTTGATTATAAAAGAAGAATGATGAGTTTGAAGGTTCGAGCTTTTTTATAGTATCCAGAAGCAAGGACTTTGTACCATGTGCTGCAGGGAATACATAAAATGTGTTAATGCTTATTAATGACCTAGCTACATCTTATGTATATACATCTGATTTATATACAGTTTCTTCTGAGGTGTGAAACTTGAAGATGATTGACAGAAATTAGTGGGAGCAGGCTACAGGAAGTGACATTGTGAGATTCAAGTAAATGGGTCTCTCTTTCAGCAGGCTCAGATGTATCAGGGACAAATACCTCTACAGTAGCTCTAGCAAGTAGCTTTCTGTAGCTGTGATTCTGATTGACTCTCACAATGTCCCTGTGAGACATGGCTGTGTTCAGGAATCCTAAACTAGAGTGCATTTTAAAACCACTCATTCTCTTCATTTAATGCCAGTAGGCAAATCATCTCTGCTGCAGGCTACAACACTTGTATTACTAAAAATCAAAGTAGCAGATGCAATGGCCAGCTTAGACAGACCTCTAAGACTTTCAAGAAATGCCACCCTATCAGTTGTAATCACCTTAAATAAGACTAATAGGACACAAAATGAACAAGAAAACACTTCTATTAGTACAATCCTCCCCATCCCATGGTATTTCCATCTATTGAGTCTTTTTTGCTTATATGTATTTTTTACTTTGCTTATAAACAAATGCCCTTATAGCAGTTAATTCCTTCTTTCTGTCTCTTTCAGGCACGCCAAATCTTGGACCTAACACCTGTGAAGGAGCTGGTGAGCCTGAAGTGGAATATGTATGGTCGTCCCTATTTCTGTTTCCTGGCTTTATTCTATATACTCTACATGGTCTGCTTCACTATGTGCTGCGTCTACCGACCTCTGAAGCCCCGAACAGGCAACAAAACAAGCAGCAGAGACAATACAATCTATGTCCAGAAAATGCTGCAGGTACTGTGTCTGTAGGAGTCAGGGCCCCATAGGCAACATTGGGCAATTCTCATCTAACCTACTAAACTGGAAAGTCCAAGTCTTTCCCAGTTCTCCCCTATTGCAGCTTTCCTTCTTTCTGCCAGCTGACTTGTCAGTGAGCAGTATGGTGGACTCTCTGTTCTCAGTAGCTGGACCTGGTCTGATTCCTGTGGCCTTGTCAGTCCTAGTCATATTTATGTCACCAACAACGGGCCTTCCCTTCACCCATCCTCTTTTTTTAATTTCCTTTCAGTCCCTTTAAAATTTAATTTTAATCTCCATTCACTTTTTTCTCTTTTTTTTTTTTAAGGAATCATACGTGACGTATGAAGATGAGCTGAGGCTGGTGGGGGAGCTAATCACAGTCATTGGAGCTGTAGTAATTTTGATCCTCGAGGTAAGAGAAACAGTGAGCTCTATAGTTTTGAGTTTCATCAGGACAGATTTTACTTGCTAGACAGGCATGCGTTTGTGCTGACAACTTGGTAGGGGTTATTTGCTTAGTCTAAGTGCTTTGGTATAGGTGTATGGAAATAGATGCTGCTAACAGTATCTGTCAGATGAAACAGAGACTATGATGATGTACTAGTAAGAGTCCAGGTGTGGAAGAAGCAATTAGAAGGATTGCAGTCTCAAATGCTATCTGCAGGGTAATGCCACCGTTCCTGTTAGCACCATCTGTGTATCCAAGTGAATCCCAGCTATCGCATTAGGTTATTAGAGATTCTTCACCTAGCACTCTGAAATACTCATGTGTTTAAGGGCACTGGATGAAGTGATATCTGTGCATACATAGAAAAGTTTGTTTAATTGGAGACCAGTGACTGTGTGGATCTGTAACAGGAGCCTTACTCAGCCAGAGTTCAGAGGTGGATGTGTTTAGGTGTTCTTACCATGAGCTCTTTCTCTCAAACAAAAGGCAGTGTTATTTAAATGAAAACAAATACCTCCCCGGTTTGATTTTATTGTAATATGAAAAAGACGACTGAAACTTCTACATGTGAAAATTGAAATGATGATCCCAGGGAGAACTGAAATAATACAGGGCTTATAAACAGGCTTTTCTTTACCCATATCTGCTCTGGAAGGACAGGTCTTTCTTCCTGTGTATGGTCATGACTCTGGGACTATACCACAATTAACATAGTGAGAATTAGAATAAACTCAAGAAGATTTGTTCGTCTTAATTTCTGACTCTTAGCTGTTTGTCTAGTCTCTTGTCAGTAATCCATATGAGCTTCAGGCTCAGATCTGTGCTGCAGCATCTCTCTGCCACATACCAAAGTCTCTTGATCTGCCCAAGTGTTCTTAGATTTTCCAGCAATCTCTGTCCTATCCCAAGAGTGGTTCACCTGACTCAATCGTTCTTTTTTAAAGTAATATAGAAATCAATCTGTGAATCAGCCAAGCAGATGCAGCTGGTCCCAAGATCCTGGGAATATTGGTGATAACCATGACATTTTATAGTATAATGGAATTCATCTGAGTCCTAAAGTAAACAGGATGTCTCTTTTAGATCCCAGATATCCTTAGAGTTGGAGCAGCAAAATACTTTGGACAAACCATCCTAGGAGGGCCTTTCCACATAATTGTGTAAGTACACCACTTTTGAAGTATCACATTTTCTCTGTTGCTGTCTTTTGCCAGATGAGTCACTTGCTCCATTCCTTTAGGGTTTTCCTTCTCTTGATTTATTGGCTCAGCTGCTATGTAGGAAGCCAGTAGCCATGTAGAGTTGGCAGTGCTGAGAGTTCTTTACCTTTGGGGCTGGTGGTTGTATGTGCCTGTCTTGGAATTTTTGAAAATAAAACAAAAAAAGAGAGTAAGATTCCTCTACTAAACTTTTTTTCACCGTGTCTTCTTCCTTTGCAGCATCACATATGCTTGCATGATCCTAGTAACCATGGTGATGCGTCTCACCAGCACAACTGGTGAGGTGGTGCCTATGTCCTTTGCTCTGGTGCTAGGATGGTGCAATGTCATGTACTTCGCAAGAGGCTTCCAGATGCTTGGACCCTTTACCATCATGATCCAGAAGGTATAAGACACAAAGAGATATAAGCTTGTTACGTCATGACACCTCTTTGCAGATGGGACTGCAAAGGGCAAGTGTTAATGGCAAATGGACAAGCTCTTGTTTGCACAGTTTGGGACTTTCACATTCTTTCTTTAGTGCAGAAGTTTTCTTTAGTCCACTCATGGTCTTAGAAACTGGGAAATGGTTTACATAGGATTGTATTGTGACTTGGTGGGAAGAGTTGGGCCTTATAATGGTTCCATGTTCGTTCTACAGATGATATTTGGAGATCTTATGCGCTTTTGCTGGCTCATGGCTGTGGTGATACTAGGCTTTGCATCAGGTGAGTTTACAAAAGTAAGCCAGCAATATCACAGAATCAAACAGGTTTGAAAAGACCTTTAAGATCAACAAGTCCAACCTTTACCCAAGCACTGCCACGGACACCACTAAACCATGTCACAAAGGGACTCATCTACGTAGTTTGTGAACCCTTTCAGGGATGGTGACTCTAGCACTGCCATGGGCAGCCTGTTCCAATGCCTGAGCAACCTCTGGGGAAGCATTTTTTCCTAATATCCAATTTAAACCTCCTCTAGCACAGTATGAGGCATTTCCTCTTGTCCTATTGCTTGTTACTTGGGAGAAGAGGCCAACCACCTCCACGTGGCCAACACCTCCATGTTAGTAAAGCCCTGACAACTTCTTTAGTATGAATGAAGTGTGTGGGTTTTGATTTGTTCTCAGGTTGCCCTCTTGAGTTAGCTGGCAAAGGTGGTGATGTAATATCCTCTATTTCTTTAAGTATGGTCACTTTCCTAGAACTGATTTCTGTTTACAAAGTTCAGTTTTCAATTCTTTCTCTTTCTAGGGTAATAGAAATTAGAACAATCCATGTAATTCCACATGCATGTTTACAAACATACTGCATTTATGATACTTGTCTTTGGAAAATGAGATTAACATTCATGATTCATTATGTCCTTGAAGAAGAAAAAAAAAAATCACTATTTGGAGAACAAAGGCAATAAAACAATCCTGAGTAATTCTAGAATGAAGCCCAGTGATTCTAGTGAGAGTCTTTGTTATGCTGGGTACTGCGCTAGCATAAAAACACGTGTAGCTCCTTCCCAGACCACTTTTGATTGCCAGCATCCCTTATAGGACCCTGTTGTTGCTCTTGGAATGTGATTCCTATTGCTTAAACTTTCCCTCTCTTTTTTTCCCCTATTTCTCTCCTCCAGCTTTTTATATCATCTTCCAGACAGAGAACCCTGAGAATCTTGGACAGTTCTACAATTATCCCATGTCCTTATTCACCACCTTTGAGCTGTTCCTCACTATCATTGATGGCCCTGCAAATTATGATGTGGATCTGCCCTTTATGTACAGTGTGGTATACTTTGCCTTCGCCATCATTGCCACGCTGCTTATGCTCAACTTGCTAATCGCCATGATGGGTGACACCCATTGGAGAGTGGCCCATGAGCGGGATGAGCTCTGGAGAGCCCAGGTAATCTAGATAAAGTGGTAAAGTGTTCAGTGTTAATAAGGAAGGGGAAAAGCTGTCCAGGGAAAGTGTGCTAGACAGTGCAATTACTTACTCTGCCATCCATGCTCTAAAGGAGGTACTTTAAAACCTTTTGTTGGCCTTCACTTTTCTCAGGGGCTAATACAATAAGCCATGTTCTTTTAAGTCTTTTACAGCTTCTGTTTGTCAGCCACCAAATTTATTTTCTCCTTTCTATGAATCTGAAGTGACTAAATGTAAAACTCTTCTTCACATCTTCCCATGTGAAACTGTCTTACAGTACGTCTTTGCTCTGTGGGTATTCCTACCTGATTTCAAATAGCAGCTAGAAACCCATTCAACCTTTTAGTCCATCCTGTATCTTCCTAGCTCTTTGTTGTTACACATTAACTCTCTTGTTAAATTATATTTATATTATATATAATTATAGTTATAGAATTATAGTTGCATCCTTTTTCACAAATCATATTCTGTGTAACTGAGAGTTTAATTATAATTACAGGGATTGGCTGAGGTGGGATATAATGCAAGGTAATGATTGCAAGTAGGTCAGTAATATCTTTAGATCCATTAGGAAAAGCTGGCCTGACTCTTGTTCGAAAGACAAAAAAAATCAACCAGATGATTTATGTATCTGCTCAGCAGGAAATCCTTTCCTGTGGGAAATCAGTAAGTCAAGTGGTTAAATCTAGTTGTGTGGCCACATTGGTAAGTTCTGACAACAATTAATGCATATATAAATACTGTCCTCTTCTCTAGCTTGCAAATTAATTACCCTACTCCTTGCCACCAGGAAGGATATTTAACAGTGTTTAAAGAGCACATTGCTTCCTCAAAACATGTCACAGCTGTGACTAAAATAGTGAAGTGTCCTATACTAGAAAGAGTTGAGACTGTTTTTTTTTAATTACATATGGAGCTGTAATGAAGTATGGTCATGAGTCAGTACTCATAAAACCAATCATTTGGAAAGAATTTTTTCTAATGTATCCCAATTCTTTCTTTGTTCATTGATTTTGTTTGTTTGGGGTTTTTTATTCTAAAGGTTGTTGCTACCACTGTCATGCTGGAGAGGAAACTGCCAAGATGTCTCTGGCCTCGCTCTGGGATCTGTGGCCGGGAGTATGGGCTAGGGGATCGATGGTATCTCAGGTGAGTTCTCTTCTATAATGTGTGCCCATAAGGATCCTAGAAGAAGAATCCCAGGTGTGGGTTTTAATAAGAAACATGACAGGGATGAAGGTCTAGGAGGTAATTATATGATAGTAACTGCTACCATTGTGCCTGTAAAAGATTTCCTGTCTCTGTGTAGTTTTTTTGGGATGTCAGTAGTCATATTCTTGGGAGGGGCTTGCTGCTTGTGGCTGCTTGGTTTTGTTGACAAGCTGGCATATTTCTACTTCATTAAGTCCATCTTTTTAATCCTCTGACAGAGTTGAAGACAGGGTTGATCCCATCAAACACAAGATATTGAGGTATACAGAAGCACTGAAGGCTCAGGATAAGGATAACTATGAAAAAGGTCTGGAAAAGCTGGATATCAATAGGGACATCCTGTACAAGAAGGAACTGCCTGCTCCCTCATTGTCACGGAGCACATCCAAGACTAGTGCTCACCGTGGTTGGGAGATCCTTAGGCGTAACACCTTCCACCAGCTTCATGAAGAGGTTGGACATGCCATGGAAGAAGAGGTCTATAATGTCTGAGAGGCATCTTCTTTTTTTTCCACAACACAGATCACTTCTGGCACAGCAGTTGTCTTCTCCAGCTGTTCATACATGTTCCAGCATACTACTTACATTGAGCCTTGAGGAACTCTGCTGGTGAAGAGTTCATGCACAGTTCATGGCATCTATGGTGTATGAATGCTGTCTTCACTCTCCTACACATTTGTGTTTCTGCTCTTGCACTGATATTTGCACCATACTGGTGGATTCGTTGAGCTAAGGTCTGTGGTAGGTTTTTATATGCTTTGTAGTGTCCTACAGAAATGAACAAAAGAAGCCAGCAACAAGATTTTACTCATTTACAAAGAAGTGATCAGTAAGCCTTCTCCCAGGCTGTTACATACAGTATAATCTTTCCCTCCTGTTTCATAAAATTCCAATGTTCTCATAGGAAAGAGAGCTGACTGAAGTTCTGCTTTATGGGTTGGTACAGAACTGAAAAAACCCTGTAAGCTCAGGAATGAAAGTAGTTCCTGACATTGTGATGATTGAAAGGACCGTAACTACACAGGTGGCGTTCAGGGCCTGACAGATTTTGCCCTCTGAAGAAAAGCAGTCTCTACTAGCTGCATTTTCAGTACTGCTGTATTAACAGGACTGGTTTGGTTTGAGTTTGGTTTTGATTTGGTTTTCTTCTTTTTTTTTTTGTGTGTGTATGATTTTGTTTGTTTGATTGATTTTGTTGTTGTATGAATGCACTTTAAGGTTTTGAAAATAAGTGATGACTGCTATTCCTGGGAGGACTCTGAAGGATTTAAAGTGGGAACTTCTTTTCCTAATGAGAGCATGAATGACCTGGTTAAGTGACTTTAAGCAATGTAAAATTTTAGCAGAACTATTAATCTCCCAAGTGAGTTGAATCTGGTCTTTTGTTTTCTGTGGAAGAGTAGGATTCTGAACCATAGCTCTCTGACTGAGCCATGAAGGCTGAGTAGTGAGCTACAATATAGCACTGAAAGAAATGAAGAGGAAATGTTGGATAGATGAATAAGAGCTCTTGCAGAGGCAGTTCATAATATGGTGTGTGTAGTCTCTGCCTCTGAAAGTCTGCAACTATCCAATAAACAACTGAGTCATCCATACAGTTCCTTTCCAGACAATGCGGTGCCAGTTTGTCATCTGTCCACAGCCACTTTAAGAAAAATGGATAAATATTCAGAGAAATGGACTGTCATTTCAGGTTTTTTATATTCTCAGGAGTGTGGAGTTTCATTCCAATAGCAGAAGTAAGTGGAAAGCAATCCACGGTCTTCACATTTCCTTCCCACAGGTCCAGTAACAGAAACTGTGTTTTTTTAAGAAACCAAAGGATTATTAGCTAGCACTAGACTTTGAGCCAAATCACCTTGTGAGAATGAAAGCAGATAATGAAAATGCTGAATCCAGTGGATTTCTGATTGTATCAAGATATCACAGCAAACATCTCCTCCATTACCTCTCTTGCAGGTGCTGTAATGAGCCTCATTATCTTTGCAATTATGTGGTTTTATTTAAATGTCCTGTTTCTCTTACTTGAATGTGTGTTTATGCTCCAGTGGATGACTGACAGAGGCAGTCTCTCTAGAATGTAACTACATACTTTGAGTTGACTTGTTCTGTTGAACTGAAAGTTTTGCGTGGTCTTGCTCTTGTCAGTCCTTCCCAAAACCTTAGGCGTTTGTACTGGTGGTCTCTGGAGATAGGAACAATGTGGTACATTAACCAGAACTGTGAATTGCTGCTGTAATTGTAGATGAATTTTCTTTCTCAGTGAACAGGAAATAGCAGGAAGCAGAGGACTGATGGCTTCCCCCTCCTTCCCCACCCCCAAGTATAGTAATGTTTTCACTGGTTTGAAAAGCTGGAGCAGTACA
Organism: Forpus xanthops; assembly: GCA_032466535.1. Classification (NCBI taxonomy): domain Eukaryota; kingdom Metazoa; phylum Chordata; class Aves; order Psittaciformes; family Psittacidae; genus Forpus; species Forpus xanthops. The sequence goes on along the minus strand of JASSUY010015617.1, from coordinate 32,623 downwards.
AATAAGATGGAGCTGCATATAGCCATTTCTACAAAAGGACTCCTCTTTGTGACATAATAATTTAAAAGCTAATTTGAAGTATAAGGTATGTAAAACCTGGTGCTGATTTTGTGTTCTTCATTGACATAAATAACATGAAGAATTTTGATCTTGGAGCTCAAACCAACATACTGGCATTGCAGGGGGCAGAATAGAACTCAATTGTACTACATCTTCATAGATTCCTATATCTGCTTTCCATAAAAATAAAAGAAAAAATCCAGTAGCAGATAGTTTTAAGGAAGTGCTTTCTCTGTAATAGCTTTAAAAATCCTTGCACAGAACCGCATTAGAACTGTATGATTTCTGGTTTTTGACTTGCCTAATGTAAGTAAGGTAATCATAGAATATTTTGGGTTGGAAGGGACCTTTAAAAGCCATCTAGTCCAATCCCCTGCAGTGAGCATGGATGTCTTCAACTAGATCAAGCTGTTCAGAACCCTGTCCAACCTGACCTTGAATGTCTCCAGGGATAGGGCATCTACCACCTCTCTGGGTAACCTGTGCCAGTGCTTGACCACTCTCATTGTAAAAAGCTTCTTCCTGACTGCTATTTGAACTCTGCTTCCAGCTTCCTGAGGTGATGCATATAAGAGAAAATAATCCTGGGAAAAAAACCTTATACATAAGGAGACAAAATATTTTACCAGTAGTAAATAATTCCCCTGACATCTTGATGATGTGTGATGCAGAATGTATTTGGCATAATTTACTGCATCTGGAGGATAAAGAGCTATAGAAAAAAATGTGAGGTGAGGAAAGCCAGCAGATAAAATGGGCACACAAGAAGGTAGAAATCTTTAATATATAAATGTGAAATAGCTACTGTTTTCCATTAGGACATAAACACATGAGCTGTGCCCATGTGGACCTCAGATGATGAAGTAATAGCAGACACTAGACTAACAGGAGGAGCTGGAAGCCACTGTGCAGCAGAGAAGTCATGACATAATTGCCATCACAGAAATGCATTGGAATGATAGGCATGATTGGAGTGCTGCAGTAGATGGCTACAGGCTCTTCAGAAGAAATAGGCAGAGGTGATGAGGTTGTGTTGTATGTCAGGCAGTGCATTGGCTGCCTTGAACTCAATGCCATCAGTGAGAAGGCTGGATGCTTGTGAAGATCAAGGGGAAGGCCAGCCAATCAGATACCCTGGTATCTGCTTGTAGACCACGCAGCCAGGATGAAGCTGCAGATGTAGTGTTCTTTAAACAACGGGGAGAAGTTTCATGATCACTTGCCCTTCTTCTCATGGGGGACAACAACCTACCAGATGTCTGCTGGAAGTACAACAGCAGAGAATAGTCATTCCAGGAGGTTCTTGGAGGGTGTGGAATATAACTTCCTAATCCAGCTGGTGAGTGAGCCAACTAGAGGAGATGCCTGGCTAGATTTGCTGTTGTCAAACAGGAGGACAATGGGTGATGAGATGGTCGAGGCCCTCCTGGGCAAAGCGATCACAAAATGACTGAATTTTCAATCCTTAGAGAAGTCAAGAAGGTCAGAAAAACCTCCACCTTAGATTTATGGAAGACTGACTTTGGCCTGTTCAGGATGCTGGCTGGCAGAATTCCTCAGGAAACATTACTGAAGGACAAAGGGGTCCAGGAAGGCTGGATGCTCTTCCTTAAGGTGCAGGAGCAGGTGGTCTCTTTGTCCCAAAAATCAACCCATCAGGAAGAGATCAGCCTGGCTGAACAGGGAGATAGTGCTGGAACTTGGGAAAAACAAGAGAATCTATCACCTGTGGAAGGACCGTTGCCCCATAAGCACTACAAGGATGTTGTTAGGTTATGTAGAGGGAAAGTTCGAAATGCAAAGGCAGAGATGGAACTAAATCTGGCCACTGACATCAAAGATAATTAAAAGTACTTTTACAGATATATTAGCAATAAAGGGAGGGCCAAGGAGAACCACCACCCTCTGCTGGACACAACGGATGACCCTAGTGACTGAGGATGAGGAAAAGGCTGAGATACTTAATGCTGCCTTCACCTTGGTCTTTATTAGTCACACCAGCCATGCTCAGGGTACTCAGAAACCTCCTGCTCCACTTGGACATATATAAGTCTATGGGGCCACAGGGGTTCCACCCAAGAGTGCTGAAGGAGATGGCAGAGGAGCTCAGTATACCACTCTCCATCATCTAGCAGCAGACCTGGTGTTCCAGGGCAGGTTCCAGGGGATTAGAGACTGGCCAGCATGGCATCTTTCTCCAAAAAGGGCAGAAGGAAGACCTTGGGGAACTACAGACTTATTAGACTGTCCCAAGTGACAGGACAAGAGGAAATGGCCTCAAGCTGTGCCAGGGGAGAATAAGACTGGAGAGAATGTGTTCAGGTATTGGAACAGGCTGCCCAGGGCAGTGGTAGAGTCATCATCCCTAGAAGTGTTCACATACTATGTATATGAGGCCCTCAGTGCCATGGGTTAGGGTTGGCCTTGGCTGTGTTGGGGTAAAGGGTGGACTTGATGAGCTTAAAGGTCTTTTACAACCGAGTTGGTTCTATGATTCTATTATTCTGTGATTTGAGCTGCTTCAATGCAATCTGGCCCAGACTTGGAAACAGGAATAACTGCAGTTGCACAAAATCAAAGCACTTTTGCTGTGATATTCTGCATGAATGTGCACTTCAGGAATTGCTTTGAGTTTTTGCGTTTTGTGATGCAGTCATACCCTACAATTCTGACAGTGTTTTTGCTCCTTGCTGTTGCAAGGCGTCTTTTCTCTCCCTCTTAACAATATTGCAGTGATTTCAAAGCAGACATTCCTTCCATCATTGAAACTGCTAACCTCAAACTGTCTTCTATGTTACTGAGGCAACTTCTGAGTTAATGATCATTAATGTGATAAGAAAGAATGCTTTGATCCAGTTGCTCATAGTAAGATGAGACATATTTTCCTGGCAATAAAAATATTACATGTATGGAGTATCTTGCCTGCTTCTTTGTGTCTAAAAAAAGAAATGTCATGGCCCAATCTTTGCGCTTGTGTTTCTGGTAGGAATCCCACCATACATGAGTGGAACAGTTGTTTGGATTGTCACGGTTGGGTTCATGTTAATTTCTTTTAGCAATCCATTTCAGAAATCTCTTTATACAAAACATAGAGAGTTTCAAATACTGAAAGAACTTTCAAGGCTCTTTTTTTCTTAAGTCATTGAATATTTAGTGAAAACTGCAGTAAAAGCTCTTTGAAGAAGTCATATTTCATGTCGGTGGAATGATGTTTTTTGGATGGTGGTACTTGCTATAGCTGCTTGCAACAAAATGCACGTAAGTACAGAGAGTTTTCTCAGCAATACTCATACAAAACAGATACTGATAGCCCAGTTTTGGGTTGCAGAATTTGATGTTTACACCATTTCCTAAATGATTAGCACGATTTCTTTTCTAGTGTGGAGAAGGGCTTCATCTCATATTACGCATTAAAGTAAATAAGGCAAAGAAGCTGCAAGCCAGGCTAATGAATTCCCATAAACTCCTACTGAAGCATATTCTGCACTGTGGAGGAGTACAGCTGTAAACAAAGGGTCTTGCTTGGTTATTAGATATCAATAAAATTGCTGATATACTGAATCAATAGTTTAATTTGGCTTTGTATTTGCATTTGTTTTTTCTCTTGTTCAGAGTATCTAACTTTATTCAGTAAAATGTGCTATTTTTCCAAATGTTTATAATAAATACAATAACAGAACCATCATTATCAATGTGGAGGTAAACATGTTAAAACACTTCACATTGATTTTTGAAAGCTTTCTAAAGGGGAATAAACCAATCCAAGAAATGGTGCATAAGAGATTAGGGTAATATTTGGAGCCATTAACTACTGATTTTAAGGATAAGATGATTTTTATTTCTGAAATGGTATTTTAATCAAGCTCTCAACTGTGCACATAGTACTCTTCAGCAAGAGTTTGAGGCCTGCCTTAAGGAATACACTCAAGAAATCAATAAAGATGCAAGCAAACATCTCTGAGATGGGCCATATGATAAATCTCAGGCCTTGCTACCATTTATGCTGGGTTAATAATTACAAAGTACGTAGATCTGCTATTTTTTCCTCTCTGCTGCTGTACATTTTACCATCATCCTTCTGCATACATGAACATCTTGTCCTTAAGAACACCTTCCTACTCATTAATCAAATGTGTGGGTTGGCTGAAGTTCCCTTTCAGTTACAATAAATTGACACTGTGTCTCAGATAGAAGCAGAATTGGGAAAGAAAAATATTACAGTGTTCCATAAGCTCAACCACTCCATAGTATCAAAACGAATGATTTTTTAAACCTCTGGGAAGTTCTGAGTTGATTTAAGCATCTTAATCTAAAATATCATTAAGGTAAATTTTCTAGGGGGGCAATATCTGCCACACACACCACTCAACTATGCCATTAATATAGTCAGACTGGACTTACCACTTGTCAAGATCATGGTGTGCATTGATGCAAGCTCCGCTCCTGTCTGGGACATGGCAGAAAAATCCTGGAGTGTTCAGTAAACGCTGAAGAATGACCATTTAGGTCTTGACTTCAGAGGAAGCTGCTCACCCTTTTAAAACTTTGCTTTCCAGCAGGAACACATATTTATAATAGTGTGATGTGGTGGTATATCTTTGAGTTGATAGATAAAAGAAAATCAAAGGGAAACAACTCTTTGGAATTTAGTAATTCTAAAAATTTAGGATTTAGGCTAATGCAGACATTCAGGGGTTAACAAGGAAATTACAAGAATAGGTTTAAAGGAGGTACAAGGCAGAAGCAAGCAGAGGAATTTAAACATGATTGTGATTACAACTGCTCCCAGAACTCCATCTATGCTTCTTCTGCACATAGATGTAAATAATGCTTCCATGTATCATCCTTTCTGACAAGCAAACAAAAAGAATCTAATGGATTCAGATAAGAGTTCATTCTTTATTCAGGCTCATGATATTGTTAGCTTGCTTGATCTCCGGAGGACAGTGCCCTGGACTGCTGAAGCAATAGAAACCGGCTCACTCCAACGTGATACAATTAGGATGTAGTTGAGACATTTGAGAACACTGGCATGCTTATTCCTCCTATGTCTCGAAGTTTGGGATGGGCCTTAAAAATTCCCATTGGTAAGACCACATGAAATAATCAGGAATTGATCAATAACCTCAATGTGCAGGAGGTCACCTTCATGTCATTGAGTCAACAGCTTTAATGCTGGACAGCCTGCATACATGTATCTGGGTATCTGTCATAATGCTAAAGCAACTGACCTTTAACAAATACTAATCTCACCAGGGAGGGGCTGATGAGAGGAGTGGCACCAGCTTTCAGATGCACAACAGTTTCATCAGACTCATGGTCTGGTGGAATCCGTGTTGAAAGAAGGCATGTGGTCAGTCCGGGTTATTAGCCACCACCTTTTCACTATAAGCCTAGATGTTCTCCTCCTATTGTCTGTGAAGAGAAGAAATAGGATACTTTGAAATGCATTGTACATATGGCAGCACTGAATTTCCCCTTCTTCATCACTCCAAACAGGAATTGCCGTTTATGACTTTGTTCAACATTTTTCCTTTGTTAATATTTGATCTACAGCCTTGAACACTGTCCAGGTAAAGCAAGCATCATTGGAAGTGATTTTTGAGTGTTTTTAAGAGGGCTTTCCAATAGCAGTAGATGGTGAACTGGGTGCTAGGGAAGCCTGAGAGAGTACAAACGTTACTACAATGGTGCTTCACTGATTGAGAGAAAAATCAGTACAGACCAAATTATCTAGTGTTATATTGACCTCCTCAGAATATGAAATAGGTCACCTATTGAAAGTCATATGCATATGAATATATGTATATGAATATATATGACCATATGAATCTTGAAAATTGGCATTATTTGAACTGTAGCATAATGCTTTACTATGAAAAGCAAAAGAATGAAATGATACAGTCAGGAACTCTGCATTTTCTTGGGAAGAACTTTACTAAAACCATACCTCATCAGTGTTTTCCAAAGGCTTAACTTCAAAGAATAAGGCATATTATTGAATACTAAAGTAATAAAATATTTAAAAAATATATAATATATAAAAATACAAAAATAAAATGAAATCAATAAAATAAAAATAGATATAGAAATATTTTATGTGTCTGCCTATGTGGAAGAAACTAGCTCCTCTATTGACCGGTCAGAGGATACTGCTAATACCTAATGAAATAGAACCAACGGTTGTGCCTTTGGTGGTGGTGATAAGTGATTCTGACACCCATTTTATGATCTATGCTAAGAAATACTTCCTTTAGATGTGCTTTTATCTTCATATTTTGACCTCCTCGTTATGTCTGGATTTTCTTTAGTGGAAAGGAAGAAGTATTTTTCAGTTTCTATCCTTCTCTTTGTTCATTCTTCCCTCAGCTCTTTTCCTATATAGAGTCATAGAATAGTTAGGGTTGGAAACAATATAATTGAAACAATATAATTGTTTCAGCATAGAATAATCTGCTACCTTGTCTTTTAAAACTCTATTTTTCATTTCAAAAGCCTCCTATATACCTTTTAATATCACATGTAACCTGATACTAAAACTAATGTACACAGCCTGTTAGAAAATGAGATTTTATTAGGAAGATCATATCTCTGGACTAAATAGAGTAAAAAGTTCAACCTTCTGAAGTATTCATCACATGTATGCTTTCCTCTGGTCTTCTCCTTATCTTCTGCCTACCTCTTAACTCTGTCTATTTCATCTTCAGGCCCAAGTTTCTTCTGGACCAGCATACAATTCAAGGAAGCCTAGAGCTGGGGTTTCTCCCCCACTGGTATCTTCTATTGCCATTTAGCCATCTAGGCTTCCTGCACAATAATGTGCAGAGGAAATGAGTTGAATGTGTGGGTTTTGCTTGGCACAGGGTTAGGTTTCTTCATAGTAGCTTGTGTGGTGCTGTGTTTTATGCTTGTCATTAAAACAGTATTGACAGCTCAGGGATATGTTATCTATTGTTGAGCAGTTCTTACACAGAGTCAAGGCCTTTTCTGTTTAACACCTTGCCCCACCAGTGAGTAGGTTGGGATGCACAAGAGCATGTGAGGGGACACACACAGCTGGGACAGTTGACCCCAACTGAGCAAGGGGATAGTCCATACCATGTGATACTGTGCTCAGCAATAATGTCTGGAGGAAGAAAGAGAAGGCAGAAGGGGGGGTGTTTGGATTTATGACATTCGTCCTCCCAAATAACTGGCTACATGCGATGGAGCCCTGCAATTGGAGAGAACATCTGCCTGCCAGAGGGAAGGACTGAATGAATTCCTTATTTTGCTTTGCTTCTGTGTTCCAATTTTGTATTTCCTATTAAACTGTGTTTATCTCAGCCTGTGAGTTTCTCCCACTTTTATCCTTCTGATTCTTTCCTTCCTCTGTGACTGTTCAGTCAGCCTCCCGTTAGATTTTGGTTAACACAGCTCATGCTAAGGCCAGGTATGTGCCGGGGAGGTCACAGTTAGGTAAAAGGGAGAACACCATATAGCTCAGACAGGTGCCCAGAGAGCTAAAGGGCCAATATACAGCCGTTATCACCTGCAAACTGCTGGCTCCTGCAGCCACTGCCTTTTGTCTGGCACATTCTTCAGAATCTGCTGTAATCAGAAATAAAAGCTGGGGGATGAAAGATGTAGCGGAGGACATTCGTCTTCCCAAGAAACCATTATAAGTGATGAAGTCCTGCTTTCCTGGAAATGGGTAAACACCTGCCTGCTGATGGGAAGTACTGAATGAATTATTCATTCTGCTTTGCTTGCACTTTCAGCTTTTTCTTTACCTATTAAGCTTTATCTCAGGTCACAAGTTTTCTCACCTCTACCCTTCCAGTTTTCTCACCCATCTCACGGAGGAGGGAGTGAGCAAGCAGGCTTTACTGTCTGCAAGGGTGAAACCACAGCAGTGAAGCACCAAAGCCCAGGGAATCCATAGTGCACGAAAACTTGGTGGAGACAACAAATAAGAAATGCTTAAAGGAGAGGTGACCAAACAGTCCTGAGTGTTATTGGCAGATAATGTCAAAACAGCAGCTGCACTAACTCCCTTGGTCTTAGGGGGTCTAAAAATGCTTCATCTGAAACACGGGAGGCTCTGTTTGAACTTCAGGAAACACTGTATTTTTAATGAGGGTGACTGAGCGCTGTTCTGGAGGGCAGGACAGCACTTATGTTCTAAACTGAACCTGCTTAAAAGGGATCCTCATGTGAGAAAGATGATGAGCTGCTATATAGACTGAGTTGCATATGCTCCCCCACTGCTTTATAGCCACTCATCTGTTTGCATGAAGATGGATCTCTCATCCTGACTGCTCCTGGTGCTGGGAGGCAATAGAAGTTTATGTTCCCAGTCACTGAGGTTCTCACACTTGTCCATGTACAGGTTCACCACCACCCTTCCCCTCCCTCCCCCGGAATTCCTTTGAAAGTAAAAGCATTGGTCTTACATCCATCAGGGTGATGAGGCTCTCTTGAGTTCACAGGGTTTCTCCTCATGTAGTCCAGCAGGCAGCCTGTACCCAGAGACCTGGTTAGCCAGCCTGCCAAACCTGCAGCAGATTACAATCATTCCAACTCATGCTTTACAGATCAAAACAAGTTTTCTTTGATTTCTGGTCATGATTAGAGAATGAGGCTGTCATCCCAGGTTTACAGCGACAGCTAGATGATACTGTGGCTCTGTTACATCTAATAAGAGACTTGTGACCTAATTCCGCCTCACACATCAGTTTTAGGTTAGTGTTTGGGTTTGGGTTTTCATGCTCATTCAATTGAGAGAGAAGAAATGACAGCTTGATTCCTGGGCCCTCACGTTTTGTTATTGCCAATCTAGTATGATGAAACTTTAATTCAGGGATACCAAGTACCTGCAAGGACACTTCTATAGGTGCAACAGAGGCCTGCTTATGAAGGTGACTCAGACTCTGCTGATACACTTTTGGTTTAGTTACTCAGTTGGGGTGAAAAGAACATCTTAGGATAGCTGAAGGGCATAGGTAACTGGTACCCAGGACTAGATTTTAAGCTTAAGTATGTAGACTTGCTTCTGGTAGAAAGAGACACAAGAGAAGTTTGCCTGGACTTTAAAGGAAAAGAGCTTCAAGAAAACTTTCCTATTTGGTCTCCTGTCACTATCATTGTTCCCTTTGCTGAAGGCAGAGACAAACACACCTGAAAGTGAGAAGGACAGAAGGTAAAATGGAGCCCCTGACAACCTTTGCACTTCTATCTCTGCCGTTTGCTCTTAAACATCCGTTCTTGCTAATATGGGCTGGAAGTCTTGTGTGGGGAAGAAATAAGTGTTTTCTTTTGGGAACACAGGAGATTTCTCACAGCTTCTGAGGAGCTCTGCTGCTCTTTAAATCAGGAGGTGGTTTAGAAGAGAGGTGTGTGCTTGGTGCCTCAGTAGCTCTACAGCAGGTTGTCTTCCTCTGAATCTCAGCCAAATAGCCTACCTCAGCCAAGGACTACACCTCTGCCACTCTTTTGCATAGACCTTTTCTGCACCTGTTTCCCATTTGGATTGTTTTATCCCAGGTGGAACAGGGGGAGGATCTGCTATTTACACATTAGAGGGAGAAAGAGCAGAAGGGTCACTGCCTGAGTTCAGCTGGGGACGGCACAGAACCATGGGGATGGTCCTGCTCAAGTATCATGGGTTGTGTCTTTGGTTCTGGAGCTCTTTATTACACAGGTTACTTTATGAAAGACCTCAGGCTAGGTGCCTGCATGAAATCAACCTCCTACAGCAGAAAAGGTATGTCCAAGTCTTTCTGTTACTTTTTGCCTTTTGCTGCAGGATTTTTGGTTCTTTGGCTGGTTGGTTTTGGTAGAGTTTGGGCTTTTTTTGGTTTTTTGCTTTGGTTTTGTTTTTATTGTCTCCTTCTCCACCTGGTATTTATCTCTTTTCTGCCCCAGAATTGGATTCAGACAGTAACTGCTGTCTCCAGGCAGCCTGGAAACAGTACTTTTCTATGTCATCAGGTGTTAAGAAACTGGCATTCCAAAGATGCTGAGCACAAACTACAGAACAATGGCAGAACTGATTTGACAACTGAGAACTCAGAAGCTCCAAATTGTCAGAGAAAGCACAAAAGGTTGTGTGAATCTTTTGCCATCATTGATAGTTTGTGGTTTTGAGGGAGCTGTACTCTGACCTTTGGCCCAATTGCAATCAGAAACTTGATCACACCCATGATTATTATACATCTTCTCTGATATGACTCTGCTGAAATGATTGTGGATGGGGACAAATTAGTAAAGCATTCTAAAACTGTGTGATTGTGGAGAAGAACAGAAAAGAGATGCAGGAATCTTGCACTATCCACATGCAATGTCCTAGGGGAAGAAATTCAACCGGTTTGAAAATCCATAGCCTCTTCCCTGAAACTGAATTTCTGTGGTCACAGTAAGCTGCTGTTAAGTGCTTTGGCTGCCACTGAAGGCAGAAGTCTTCTCCCTGTATCTAAGAAGTTCTAAGTCTATTTTATCACCTTCCTGTGTCAGCACTAATGCTAGTGTGCCTGTGGTGTGAGCTGGAGCAGAGAACTGAGCTTGCTGCAGACTAGAAACCTGTGAAAAAGCTTTGTTTTCAGTTGGATTGGTTCTTGATGTGTGGTGAACTGAACAAGAATTAATCTGAGCACAAAGAGGTATGGGAGAATGTGTACCATGGGCAGAAACAAGGATGATGCCGAGTCCTCTGGCCACCAGTGGTTTTGCAGCTGCAACCCAAGGCACAACATACCAATATCCACCTTGCTGTGCTGCCATGCTTTTGACATCCTCCTCTTCTGACAGTGATGTCCAGGGAGGTGGGAGATAATCATGCTGTCTGAAATTAGGCTGGCAAAGGGACTACCACTTCAATACTGAAGTGTGCTCAGTGCATGAGTAGCAAACTAGTTCCTCTGAGTTTTAGCTATCTGAGAAGTATCTTATCCTTACTTACATGTAACAAACATCACTGTTACCCATATTCAGGTTCCATAACTTAAGGGCCATAGCTTCAGTGTTACTTAAGCGATATATAGGAGAAGAAGGGGATGATCAAGATAAGCTGCTGCTCTGTTGCTGGGCAGTCAGAATACAGCAAGAGGAAAAAACCTTTTGTCAGGACAAAAAACATCACAATGTTAATATATGGGGTTTCTGTAGACTCTTCTCTTGCAAGGTGCTTGGGGAAACTGACTACTGCAACATGAGCTATTATTTCCTGTGGTTGCCCAAACAAGTGAATCACAGGGCTGGTTTGATCAGTTATTTATTCTATTAAAGCTCAGGGTGTTCATATTGCAATGCAGCTTGGCTTAATCATGATGGCTTGCACCTGAGGAATTTATGGTCATGAAGGCAGTAAAACTTGGCTTGAGAACTGTGGTCCAGAGGGCCAGTAATTGTACAGTAACTAGAAGGTTAGCAACTGGAAAACCTTTCCTCTAAGCTCTTCTGCTCTATAACCAGTGTTCACCATGACCGAATTAATGAATTGTTCAAAGCAAATCATGAAATTAATGGAATGTGACTGAAAACAGGAAAGGGGTGAGACGTTAGAAGGTTGTCATTGTCAGTGACTTTGGATTTTTAGCCTATTTAAAAGTAGGAAAAGAATAACAATGTGAATATTGTAATGCTTACAGCTAGAAGCAGCCAGAAACTGAATGAAAGGAGTGAACATTAATGCAGCCAACATCCTTCAGAAAACTTGCTCCTGTCCAATCCTGTAAATGAGTGAGATGTCTTTCTGCTGGTATCATGTGTTCAACCTTGGTTATCCTGTCCCAAGGAAAATGAGGGGAATGTAAGAAAGGATGCAAAACCCCCAAATATTCAAGCATGAAGAAAATGTGATGCGAGACAGAGTTGAAATTGTTTTGTTTGGAAAGATAGCTAAGTGGGAGGGTGTGTGCATAGAGGAAAGCAGTGAATGAGAGACAAGGGCAATCCTGTACTTCATAACAGATAAGAGATATTGCCAACTAAAAAAGAAAGAAAAAAGGCTTTTTACAGAAGGTGTAATTTACTTCTGGAGAAGGATATAGTGAAGGAAAAAGCACAACACGATCAAGTTTAATCCTAATCTAAAGGAGCTTGGGGCTCTATGTTCTTTTTTCTTTAAGGCAGATTGCATTCATATCATGGCTAGCAGCATAAATCTATGTACTATATGCTGTCTGAGATGCAATAGACTCCTTTAACAGCATTCTCAAGATGAACCTCTACCAGGAAAAGGACTGCAGACTCTCCTATCATCAATGCAGTTACACTAGTTTATATGACTGCAGCACAACGGGTTGCCACGTTAGGCCACTGGACAAGACATGCTGGGGAGTTTGTACCTTCTTGTCCAAATTTGTCCCACACGCCAACACTGTGGCATTACAAAGGGGGGGTTTACTCGAGCCCTTTATATTTGACCAGCCTGGCAGTTTCCCCAAGAAAGATGAGACCCTTGTGCCTGACCAGCCTGTCCATGTACTGAACAGTCCACCCAATCAGAGGGGGATTCATCTGGCTTATTCAGGGACCCCCACCAACAGCATCAAGGAGTCAAATCCCTTCTTTCAAATATTCAAGTTCTGGAGACTTACACAAAACAGATTTCAGCTAAAGTTTTTAATTATACAACAGAAAAGTTTGTGAAAGGATGAGGCACAGAGATTGCAGTGATACACAGCCAGACTATAATCACTAACAACAGCTAGAATTAGTTAGTCATTTAACGCTCATAAGATAAAGTTCTTACCCAATGGGCATTCCTATGGGGGAGAAGACAAGTTCAGCCTGTTGACTGATCCTAGAAGTTATGATGGAGTCTTCCCTGCTTTCCCTTTCCTAATTTCACATATTTATACAATTTGATTCTGGTTAGTTTCTCCCCATAATGCTCCCACCATGTACACACTGGGCAGTTAGTTTGCATAAGGTTACATCCTTTCCATCAAAAGGACACAGTAGTCATGTTTTGATGATGCGTGAAGCCATATCTTGATGATATCCATGCACTTCTAAAATGTACCAGGCTTCAAAGACAGACTTTTCCTGAATTGTTAGTCCTGATTCTTAATCTGCCTACACAAGGACAAACCCTCCTTTCCCCCTCAGTGCACTGCTCACCAGTGTTGCTCATCCTGACCTTATAGGAGGCACTTGGATTCTCTAGGCTTTTCCATATTAACTTAGGTTTCAATGTTTATTTCTGTGGAGCTGGAGTGGATCCAGTCACACACACTTTGTTACTGATGGGTGTAAGATCCTCGTGCTTTGCTTTTACACATACAGATCTCTTTTCCTTTTTTGGCAGCTGCTCAGTTTATCAGGATACGGTGCCTTCAAGTTCCTGCTCCTGCAGGGACTGTAACAGAGCCTGGCTGCAGGGCCTTGGCTCCACTTACCCTCCAGTCAGTTTCTCTTGGTGTATGCCAAGGTTACAGGGTTGCCTGGGGAACTATCACCAAGTAGACTCTAAATGCCAACTGCATCCCACCTTGGGAGTAGCAGTACATTTTACCCTAAGCTTTCTTTAGTGTTAGAATACAAATTCAGGGGGACTGGGAGAGTAGGTCTCTAATTTCCCCCATGCTCCCACAATGACACCAACCTCCCTCGCTTCCCAACAGGCACATGTAACTGCCTTATAAACTTTATGAGTGGATCTGATCCTGATATTAGCATTAAAACATCTCTGGCATCATAGATGCCATCGGCCATGTTCTCTGACAGAGCACCAAGTTAGTGAGCTGCCATTGTGTGTATGACCAAGTTATCCTAGTTTCACACAACGAAAAGGAAAATCATGGCAAACATCATGTAGTCCTGAATTTTAATTGTGATGTGTGTCCTTGGGTAACTTGTATTACCTCTCCCCATTTTCAATTTTATAATCTGGAGAGATAATCTGGAGCTTCCCTTTTGGTCAACTCTTGTCTCACAGTAGGAAAATGTTGATTAAAAACTTTTACCTTATCTTAATGGGTAATGTAATTTTTGGTTGCATTAAAAGTAGGACTGAGTCAATCTTCCAGAGCTTTTTCTTTATTATCTACATTTTTATTATGCATTTTAAAATTAGATATCATTAGATTGTGCATATCTAGTTAGAAAAAGCTTGACTTTTTTCTACAATACATGCATTCCTGATGTAGGTAAGGCCAAGCACCATCAGTGGTGTGCTCATGGCTCTTGTTATGCCAACACTGTTTATTCAGATATCTGAAAAGCACCTCGCTACCTAGCAGAAACAGGAATTTCATGTAGAACTGTCTGGGACATTCTTCTAGATGATTACATAGATAACATGCTGAGGAATGCAGCACTGCTAATAGAGAATTAGGAAAGCAGTCATTACCATAAATGACTGTATTTTTAAGAGGGACTTTTTCTAACAGGTTGATCTAAAGGTTTATTATGTAACACAAACAGCCCACAGCCTCTGCATTTTATGAGCTAAATCCTACTCTCAGTGACACTGTCCAAACCCATTGACCTCAGTTAGCCTATCTAAGGGGGTCCAAGAACAGAAGACCTTTTGACCGGCATTCACCTCCTCCTCTGTTGTCTTATGAGGCTACACAAGTTAGTTTCATGTTTGAAATCCAGTTTCCTTTTCCTTGTAAAATAGAACAGTATAACACCTTTCTAGTTGGAAGGGAACTACAATGATTACCTAGTCCAACTGCCTGATCAGGGCTGACCAAAAGGTAAAGCATGACATTGTCCAGATGCTTTTTCAACACCAATAGGCATGCAGCATCAACCATCTCTCTAGGAAGCCAACTTGCTACTGGTGAATTCAACTCCAGCATTGGTTGTTGAATACATTGAACAGGACTGGTGCTAGAGTGGAGCCCTAAGGAGCACTGCTGATGACTGGCTGTTACAATCGTTTGAGCCTCGTTGCCCAGCCAGTTCACACAGTGCACTGTGTACCTGCTCACCTTGTAGCTGGATAACTTGATACTGTGAGGAATAATATTGAAATCCTTACTAAAATCCAGAAGAATTACATCTACTGCCTTCCCTCCAGCCACTAAGAGGTTGATGCTATAGTAGAAGATTATAGAATTATTTGAACAGGGCTTTCCCTTTGTGAATACTCTAACTGTGCTTAATGATTGCATTATTCTTTAAATACTTTTCAGTAGCATCCACTATTATTTTCTCCATGATTTTCTGGGTGCAGAGTCTAGACTAACAGGTCTGCAGTTTCCTGGATCTTCCCTCATGTCCTTCTTGTAAACTGTTGGCTAGCTTCTGTCTTCTAGCTTCCTCACTGATTCCAGTCAGTGATGACCTCCTCAGACTCTCAAGATGATTCCATCAGGTAAACAAACACGCATAGTAAATCGAATTGGAATAAATGGGGAGATAAAAGGAAGGGGATGCAGTCTCCTTAAACACAGTTTTGTGCTCTACTCTACAAAACAGATGCATTTAGCAGGTATAATTTTAACAAAAGCTGAGGACAGCTTTAGGAGCACCATGGAGATGACCTGCTACAGTGATGCAAGAAGCTCAGATTCTTCCATCCAGCATCCTTGATTCAAAGTAGGGATAAGTCTTTCCTTGAAGGAAACTGCTCATGTTACTGAACTACAGGATTTTTCCAGAAGTAGCAGTTCTCTTTTTACTGTTCCTTTAGGATTCATACAACAAGAGAGAAACCACCTTCCACCTGGAGATACTGAGAGAGGTTTAATATGGAATACCTGGTAGCAGTCTGGTCAGAGACATTAAAATCCTGCTCAGAATCATCTAATATATAGTTCCAAATTCAGTGCTGCTGCAGAGTAGGTGACTAATCTGAAAGACATAATAAGGTATTGTTTTCCTTTTAGATTTTATGTCTGACAGTGCTGTCCAAAATGCAGATTCATGCCCCCAGTGCTAATTCCACATGCTCAAGGGGGATACAGTCTTTCTTCTGGCCTGGGTGCTTGATGGACCGTTTCACAAACCAAGCATACCAATGCTAGCTTTCTCACTATATTCATGCAAAGAAGTTACAAGGAGGTACAGTCCCAGTTACAATAATTGGTTGCAATCTACATATAATTATATTTGCTGTGCCATTCCCGTATCTACGTATCCAAAGTTCAGAGTGAAGGTGTTTCCCAAAGCTCCATCTTCTGGGAGAAAATATAGTAAGGAGTTGTAGACATCAGTACCTTGCAATGTCATGCAACCTACTTTCATTCTAATGAGGGCCTTTCCTCTTCAGCACATTTCTCAAAGAATGTCAACCCTAAGACTTTAAATCCAAGGTATAGTGGAGGTGAGATGATCTTCCAGGGAACAGCAAATCCTTATCTCCTGAGTTACCTATACCTGGAACAAACAGATTAGTAAATACTATGTTTCCAGCTTAGCCATATTAGCTGTATTTTGGATGAGAACTGTAGTCTAATTAGGCAAGATCATGAGTTTTAACTAGAACTTTCCAACTTCTTAATTGTGATGGCCGTAGTATTTGGTATTGTTCCTTAAAATGATTTTCATGGAACAGAAAATCATGAACTATTATTTTAGTGGGTTTTAAATGTGAACCGACCAGGGGCTTTTCAAATCCAGATTCCCATCTGCATTGATACCATGTACTATATGGTTCTGAAGAAGTTAAAAAAGCACTCACAGTTAATACCTTGAGAAACAATCTTCACTTTTGCTATTATATAGAAACAATGACTGTGTTTTCAAGGTTTGTTAAAATGTCCCTAAGGAATTGACCCAGATTTATTGTTTCCAATAATGCACTGACTATAGGGTGCTGTCAGTTCTGGATTCTCCTGAGGTGGAGATGAGGATGGTAAAACAGTCAAGTAGGTATGGTCCATCTGTTTTCCTTAGGAGCTGAACGGATGAAGTAACAGCTTTTCCATGCAGCAAATACAGATAAAATAGCCCCTAATGAGTAATCTGCTCAGCACTTACTCCGGTAGGCTCCTGGTGATATAACATTACCTTTTCTTACAAAACTGTGTGCACTTCTGAAGTGTAATACTCATTTATTCTGGAAAGAAGATCTGTGGTGTTCTGGAATAATAAAGCTGTAACGTAAGAGTTTACTGAGACAGTCATTCTAGTCAAGGACTTTGCATGGATACTTCTGAATTACACATAGGTATGTCCCTGCCCATGGCACAGGGGTTGGAACTAGATGACCTTAAGGTCCTTTCCACCCGAACTATTCTGTGATTCTTTGTGTGGAGGGGAAAGACAAGAAAAGGAGCAAGAAGGAAAAGACAAAGGAGTAAGAGAGGAAAGACTGTAGTTTGGTTTTCTTCATTTCATGTTGACTGAGCCACCATGGCACATTCAGAGTGCTGAACAGAAAGTTAAAGTGTTAATACATCAAGAGATTATATGTTTTGATCAGAAGCAGATGTGCTGAAAGGACTTGGAAAGCTTCTTAGTGTTGACATTGTGTGTAAGGTGTATCAGCAGCCAGCATACGTCTGTTAAAGTTGTTCCTGTTTAGAAACTGGACAGACTTTGCAGGACCACTTCCCAGAGACCAGCTGCTGTTGCAAATAATACTGGTGTTGGGGCTTTTTTACTCATCTAAACAAAGGGGCATCTACAAACAGAGCTCCAGACACACCAGTTCCATTGGCTGCTCTGTTTGCCTTGCTTGTAATTAAATATCTGAAAAGAAAAAGGCTGAAAAGTCAGCTTAGTCTCTATGGTGTCCTATGTAAAGAGGAAGGAATTAATCCTGTGTATTAATACAATAATTCATCACATATACACACAGGTGCCTAATTGAGAGTCGGGAGTCTCTAACTGAGAGCAGACTCTAACTGTTGTACTTTAGAATAAATGCTTTTACTCCAGAGGAACAAAAAACCATTTATGGTCTGGCTTCATACAATAGGAAGTGACAATGGGTGAGGTAGGAAAACCAGAAAGTTCTAGGCCAGTGCTTGCTTTTAACAGGAGGCAAGGTAAGGAGGCAGCAGATCGTATCTGTGGAAGAAGCTTCAGGACCAGAGCATTGCTCCCATTGTTCAGTCAGCCTATTGGGAAGATGGGAGAAGCCCCAAACATCTGCTCATTTATGGACATGGTTTTCTTAGTTCTAGGAGGCTGTGATGTGTTTTAGCCAGGGGTGGCAGGAGTTGTGCAGTGAGGGAGCATCATTACTGAACAATTGTTTTAAAGGGCTCTTGAGAACCTCAATGTAAATCATGATGTAGAGCAAGACATCCTGCTCTTCCATGGTGAATCTCTGTGTTCCACACCATCTTGGGCAAACCTTGGTTTTTGGCTGCTTGTCCTCTTTTCATGCAAACGGTTTAACTCTGAGCATCATGCATTTCCTCCTCACCAGCAGCGAAAAAGCAAACAGAGAAAGCTTCTCTTAACAGAACACACAAACAACAGCCTATGGACACCTGCATAGCCTTTGTGATCATTCTCCAAAGCCACACACTCATCTGCCTGTCAAAGAATACAACATTTCAGCAGCTGCCTCTTGTTGAAAAGTTATTTATGAACATAAAATAAGGCCAAAAATGAAAACCTGAATGGTCTGCAGGAAGTAACGCATTGGCTTGGCTCTTGTTTGACTAAACATAGGTTCTGGAGGGTACAATATGTGGCTAGCTGGACATGATGTTGTGATTCTCAGGAAGGAGTTTATGCTGTGGGTATGGCATAGGAAAGGAACGTGTAATGAAATCAGGCAGAGGAAGAAGGCTGCATCCATTTTCTTTCTATTCTAGAGTTCTGCTAGCTGATGAAGTAGCATCTTCAAGTGAAATAAGTGAGAGTCATTGCCTGAGCCAGTGTTGAGTCAAGCCTGGGAATGGCTTACAATGCCTCATAATGCCTGTGTGCATTTTATACCTATGGTCTGGTTTACACCCAGATGTCAGTGGCTTAGCTAATAATGAGACTAACCCCATCTAAATAGGTTTAGTGATGTTTACAGAAGTCTTAAGTAAACCGTAGGCCAAATGGGTTGTATTTAACCGAGGTTGCCACGTATTTATCGTCTATAAACAGACACACAATGAGCGAGGCTTCACCTCTCGAGTTCGGGAGCTTCAGGTCCTTCCCGTTTTCCACTCTGATCTCTGCTGCCACCTTGTGGCCATTTGGTTTCACTGCAGTACAATGGCTGCCGTACCTTCACCACCAAACTGCCTCGGACCTTAGAGTAACAATCAAGACTTGAGTTTAAAGTTTAAAGGACCATTTGAAGGGAGCCATCTGAGGTGGGCCTTTTTGTGCTGAGTCACGCTAGGCAGCTCTCAGCTCAGCAAAGTCTTTGCAGATTTTAGTCTTAAAATATAGGGCAGATTATTGTTCTTGTATCAGACCAAATCCACTACAATTCCAAAAAATAAATCACTCAAAACCTGAATCTTGAGCCTTTGCATGGAAACCGATCTGCAGGATTCCTTTTTGGATGAACAGCAATTTCAGGTAGATTCAGTCAGATTATTAGGATAATTATTATGTATTAGGTGTTGGGATGGTTTTTAATCATCTTAATTTTTTGCACCTGTCTTTGTACTTGTAGACGTTTGGGTGAAGCGGTTTCCCATTCAGGCCAACAATCACTGAATCTAACCACGTGTGTTCCCAGTGCAGGCGGAAGGGGAAAAACTGGGATTTTTGAGCAAAGTGAATGTACTTCTGTGCAATGCTCCAGTAAAGGTCTTACAGTCCTGAGCAGCTCACATCCATCTGTCTGCCTGGTGCCTTTTCCATCCAGCATCAGAGCTGCTGTCATTTCAATGTTGAGAGTAAACTACAGTGCTCCTTGGGCCATCTCCATCCCTTAGATTTCAGCCAGCAGCCTCCAGGTGCCTCATGTGCTCAAGTCTTGTTCTGCCTACTGCATCTGGTGTATGTCTGCCCCTGGGATAAGAGAATGTTTTGGGTATTTCCCTGACCATAAACTGTCCCAGAGCAGGTTCCACATGGTGAACAGGTACCCTGTGGTGCATCACTCTTAGGACTTCCATTCTCCTTTTGTAGATTGACCATACTCCTTTTAGATACATTTTCTTTTGAGCTGCTGAACTCCAAGAAGGAACACAGGAGATTGGGATCTCTCCCCTACATAAGCTTTGCACAGGGAGACAATGCAAACTTCCAGCTTACCAACTCCTTTGTAAGCATTCACCTTCAGCATCTTTAGCTCATCCTTAACTTTATGAGTGACAGGAAGGGATTGTGATTGTGAATGCTTCATCAACGTTCCTGAGGAGCATTCAGAGGGGTTTTTCTGTAATGCAAAATGTCATCTGCCTTGCATGAGCTATTCCTTCTACAGTTAGCTCAGGAAACTTACTACAGGTTGAAGGAGGATCCTAAAACTGTTTTGTGGGGAAAATGGTTCTTTTCCAGTCTCTGCATATCTTGCATGCTTTCTGCAGCTCCAATCTCAGCCCAGAGTTTTCATCTGGACTCACTGAAGAATGAAAGCTATTATTCCATGCTGCTCATGCAGATCTAGTTTCTACCATCTACATTGCTGCCTAAGAAGCTGTAAAGACTTCAGAGCAATCTCCTTTTCTACGAAGTGCACAGAAATCCAGGAGAAGCACATGAAGAGAACATGCAAGACTTGGCAGAAGGGTTTCTTCCATCTTTTTCTGGGATATGTATGGAGGAACAGGGCCCACTTTCACAATTGATTTGGGGTAAATGATGAGCCCTATGTCAATGTTTCATTGAGACTAGCACCCAAATACACATACAAATACCTTTGTTTCTTTGTGCTTTGAGGCAGCAAAACAGAGGTCCCGGATTGTAACTTCAGATGTTCCTATTACCCACTGAACAATTAAGGAACTATTACAACCATTTTATCTATCTTTTTAATAAATCAGGTGTTGCATTGCTAGTAAAGATGTCAGGGCTACCTAGTGTTATAGAGTGCCAGCAAACACTAAGTGCTGACCACACAGTCAGCATGATACATGCCCCTTCCCCTCTTTCTTCTTTGGTTTCTGCAGGTCATTTTGCAGATGCAGGCCAGAAGAGACATAGCTCTTTTCCTACTTCAGTTACTCAACCTTGTGTAGCTGTGGTGTAATCCCTGTTGGCATGATTCTCTGTTACCCCAGTAGGTTACCCTGTCAGTAGGTTTGTCAGTAACTTCAGGCTTGACTTCTCATTCTTTTTAAGCACAGCCTGCCCTGTTAAAAGCAGGCAGACTGGTTTTCATCCTCTCCTTATGAAAAGCATGATGCTGCATGCTGTTATTACATGTGCTTAGGGTATCACCTAAGGGTATCATTTTGCCGGATGAAGCTGGTTGAGTACTTACAGAGGACCTCTGTGGCTCCCACCATCAGGGATAACAACAACGGACATGTGGCTGACCTTTATTTTTCTTTAAAAATATTTATTTCTATTGACAATGTCTTTATTTTCAAGCTTCCCATAGGGATCACTCTGTGTTGTATTCAGCTGTGTTGCCATGTTGGTATAAAAGGTCTGCATATTCAATTAGGATTCTTTTCCTACCTGAGTTTCCTGGTTGGAGTAGAGGAATGCGAGTCGAGAGATGGTTTTGTGTTCTGCCAGTGTATTTCCATCTGTCAGAAAGAAAGGATTTGGTTACTGAACATTGTACTGTGACAAAAATCAGTGACGCAGCTTATTTGAGACTGGATGCTGATCTTGGAATGGGAACTGAAATCCAAGAAATACGTGCAGTTCCTGTGCAGATTTCAGATGGTCCTGCTAGAAAATACTGAGGTCTGGCATAAGAGTAAGATGTGAAAGCAATTTGACACCTCGTACAAGGCCTAGTCAAGCCCAGTAAATGCGCAATTACCCTGGAATGCTACATTAGCACCTGAGCCAGAATTGTATTTCCTTTGTGACATTTTCATCAGCTCTCTGATGAAAAGCTGAGTGATGAATCTCCTGCTTATGCAAAATACCTGATCTATAGAAGGTGAATCACTCACGGACGTGCCCTGACAGCTCTCAAATATGTCTGTTACGCTGATAGCAAAAAGCTCTAACCAAATCTGCCTTGATGCAGCACAGCTTGTTTCCTGTAACCACTTCAGTTATTTTAAGACTATGAATGAACAACTTTTATTGCTCCCTGCTCCAGGCCTCAAAGAATAATGATGTGCAAGCTATTCAGAAACTTTTGTTCTGTGAAGCCTGTAGTGCTCATCAGAGAAGCAGTGCCCCTTCTTGCATGAGCCTTGGCTGAAATACTGTTGGAAACAAACATCGTGGGGTCTGCATGTTTGGATAAGCAGGCACAGGACTGTGGCTGTAACAGAGAATAAACTTACCAGCAAATAGCTTAATGGTGCATATTCAGCAGTGAGATGGTTAATTTACTATTGCCTATCTAGGTGCAGTGGGGTAAACAGCCAGCCCTTCATACGACTTCCTTGTATGACAATGTGGATGCTGCTCAGGCTGCGATGGAGGCGGCCCTACAGCTTGTCAATGAATTAGTGTCTGGAGCTGTATGCAGGTAAAAACTCGGAGCTGAAAGGACGGTGTCAGGATGCCCAAAGTGGTGCAGTAATGGTCCAGATCCATGGTAGAGATTCACTCAGGATCCCAAACAACCAGTGAAAATGATCTACTCAAGGATAGGCTATTTTGTTGTCTGATGACTCAGTTACTTGACACATCTGGATACTCTACTCTCACTCCAAGAAGTAAACTGTATACCTACACTGATATAAAGAGCCTGTTTACCTGTACTGTGTATGTACACTGACCTAAAAAAGCAGAAGCTGCATTTTGTCTTTGGAATATATCCTGTTCTCAACAATTTTCTCTATTTCCCACTCCCATTTGATTCAGGTGGATTGATAATTGAGCATGATCGCATTGTGGTAACCCCTACAGGCATGCCTCAGTGCTGCAAGCAGCAGTATGGACTCAGAAGATGATGCTTTTCCTATAAGAAGCTCCTTCTCACAGATGTTGTTACACTAAGGCATGACAGAGGAAGCAATATAAGGAATCTCATTCCTGACCAAACATCTTTGATGAGAGGAGAATGCTCTGGTACATTCATGTAGCCCTCAGGAGCAGCAGTATTTATCCTATTATTTTGCCAAATTTCAGGGTGATTATTGAATTTAACTCTGTGGGTTTTTCTTTTTTGAGGAGCCTGTCACTTTTTCCGAATGATTTCATAGCAATTCTGTGCATTGTGTGAGAATCGCATCCTCCTATGTCAGAAAAAAAGACTGGAAAAATAAGGGAATATCCTGATCTATGTGAAAACCTGGCTATGGTCATTTACCTTTCTCTCATCAAAGTTCTTAATTTATCTATGCCTCAGTTTCTCCATTTGTAAAATATAATGAATTATTTCAGAGCAGTAAACCAATCCTGATGTAAAATTTGGTCAAGTAACTTTTCCAAGTGCTTAAGGTACTAGCACAGACATGTTAAAATACGAATGGGAATGTCATTGGAATAAAACACTTCAATGAGAAATGCTGACTGTGAGTATTGTTGAGTGGCAATTGATTTCACAGTTGTAGTATCTGCCTTTGGGCCAACAAATTAAAGACTGCATGGAGGAGAAACTAGGCTGGATCTTGTGGCCATTCTCAAAGGACAAAAACCAGACTGTTGTCTTACAGAATTGTTCCTACCATGCAAATGAGATGATTCTGAATTGAGAATTTCAAGAGATTCTAAAGAAATCGTACATTTAATCTCCATAGTCCCATAGATGTTTATTACTCATTCCCATGCAAATCTGAATATCCTGTATTTTCCAGAGCATATCTTGCTTATTCACTGATGAAGAACCTGTGGCTATGCTGTGGATTTATAACTGTTGAAGTTTTGGCACATTTGGTGTGGTGTGATAGATAACAAGGAAATTATGTGTTGAAGGGGAGACTGCTGTTCACACTGCTGTGGTGAAAGAAACCATCAGTTTGGTGCAGGCAGCAATGGAAAAGGTGTCTGATGTCAAGAATCCCTGGGCCACTGAATAAGTGTTCAGACTTCAGTTACTACTCTGGTATTTACCTGTGGGCTGAGCTGCTGTGTTGTTTTATTTGTACTGTGCTACCTGGATGCCTTCATATCTGTCCTCTTTTCTTCCTCCGTCCATCTGTTTGATCAGTAGCATGTCCAAGTGTCTTCCATAAAGCCTAACTTCAAAACTGCAAGGAAGACAAATCTTGTAAGAGAATTTTTGTCCAGGAGTTTATAAAAAAGGCAAGTAGCCTTTATCCATGTACCAAAGTGGAAGTGTTACCTATGAGGAAATGCCAGTTTGAGCCTGCAGGCAGCCTGATACAGCTAAAAGAAGCACCAAACTTGAATCCTGGGTGATAACTCTGTAATACAATGATACTGACAAGAGCTGTTAATGACTTCACTGTCATCCATTACAGCACTAATACAACTAATCTGAAACTTCACAGCATGATTTCTCTTCTGCCCAAGAGCACCAGCTCTTCCATATTCGACAACCTCAACTATGAATGGAATTATGCAGTATGAAATTCTGGTGTGTGTAAGTAATACTAAAGCATAGTCCTCATAAAAACAACCTAAATCCCAAAGGGCAGATTGTGCAAATGTATCCATATTGTTGAATGTTTTCTTTTCAAATGGAACTTTTGTTCTGTCAGTCCCCACATGTTGTAAGAAAACTTACATCAGCCATTGCTTCATGGTTTCAAGTAAATACAGATGGCTTTGTGTCAGTGATATTGTTCATTTAAAACATAGCTGTCTGGAAGTATATACATACATATATGAAATAATCACAGAATTTCTTATCTACAATTTTGAAATTAAACATCATTGCTTTAAAGTGAACAGAGACTTCGGGTTTAGTCATCTGTCTTCCCTGTTTCTTTCCCGTGTGAATACATTTGTTTCCCTTGTTGTCTCCTACAGGCTACATGTCATATCCTATCATCTCACCTCATCTCATCAGAGACAGCCAATGAAGAGCAATTTTTCAAACAGGTATCAGAAAATATAACAAAAGTGAAGGATTGAAACTTGAAAGCAAAAGTGCAGGCTGAGCATCGGGAAATATCCGTGATGGCACGGAACTTGGGATACAAAGAATTAAGCAATTAGCAGACACTTCAAAGCTCTGGTCACTTAAAACTAGAGTAGAAAGAGCAAAGAACTGTATGTTTGCTAACAATTAGGATTCTCACTTGATACCAAGCTAATCTGTGTGTCAGAAGAAAATCTCTCTGAAATGTCGCAACAGCTTTGATGCCAGCATTTGGCAAAATAGAGAAGCACAGTGCCTTACTGTAGGATAGAAGCATCTTCTCATTGTGTTGTTAATCTGAATTACCCCGAAGAGCAGAAAATCTCTGCAGACCAGATGGAAAAGAATGCAAACCCAGAACTGTTTTCATTTACATATTTAAGTTCTGTTTTCACTTCTCCAAATTCTGTAACTTGTTTCTATTTCTTCTCTCTAGAAAGCTGTGTTTTTCCTTTAACGTGCTTCTGAGCTGAACTATTATCTGGTGAAAAGTTGAATAGTGCAATAAATGACATTAGTTGGTTTATGTTAGACAATGATCTAGCTAGTGTATTTATTATCAATGCCAGGATCTACAAGTATAATGAAATATGCTTATTTCCTTGTACTCATAAGTAGTGTAAGAAAAAAGAATAAAAAGGTGTAAAAAGATGATATGTTTGTAGTGCACTGAGGGTGTTCAGGGAGCTAAGAAATTGCTTTCTCTTGCTGAAGCTGAGTAGGGACTATCTAAGAATCTTTTCTAACAAGGAGATGAAGCTTTTATCTTACTGTTTCACAAAAGAGGTTGCTGGAGAGGGACTCTTCATCAGAGACTGTACTGATTGGACAAGGGGTGATGGATTCAAACTGAAACAGAGGAATGAAGTTCTTTACTGTGAGAGTGGTGAGGCGCTGGCACAGGTTGCCCAAAGAGGTTGTGAATGCTACACTCAGTGTTCAAAGCCAGGTTGGACAGAGTCTTGGCAACATGGTCTAGCTTGGGGCATCCCTGACCATGGCAGGGTGTTGGAACTCGATGATCTTAAGGTCCTTTCCAACCTACACCGTTCACAGTTTATGATTCCAGGATTCTCTGTCAGACCTTTACAGGTAATACTGCTCTCCATATTCCGGTTCTTCAACCCAACCAGACCTTTGCCTGCCAGGAGTACAATCTAATCCTCCCTTATGAAAGGAATAACATGAGGCAGGAAACCCTGGACCAGATTCCAAACAGCAAGGGATTAACTCCCTTCAAAGTAGCAGGCATAGAAGGAAACATGATGGTGATAGAGAGTATGTGAATAGGATTCAGGTTACCTAAATTGTTGTCAATGTATCACCTCCTGAACTGAAGGATAGCGAAGAAGTCCATACCTATGTATGGAACTATTCAGATGCAGAAATGCAGCTGCCCAAGGGAAATGTCACCTGAGCTGATACAGGGACCTTCTGAACTCTTGCATTGTCATTAAGTTACCCTGCAGTCCATCAGAGCACTATTCTGGTCAGTAGTGACTTGTCAGTACTGTCACTGACTCATTACCTAACATTACAGCAAGGACTTGGGCCAGTCCTTGCTGAGGGAAAAGAGGACCTCTGTTAAACTGATAATGCTTGCTGCATATGGGGATTTTTGGAAGCCTTTCAATCCCGCTTTTGACCCAGCCCAGTTTACACGGCTTGAGAACCTGGTAACACCAGAGACTGAGAAGTCTATACTCCCTTTGCAGGAGACAAAGGCAGTTGGGAAATGTAGGGAAACTATAAAGGCAATTGACTTGAGTGTTTCATTGTTTCAGCTGCTCCCCTCTCATAATTAGATGCTTCAGCACCTCATGCAGAAATAAGGCTGGTGGAATTTTGGCCTTTTGACCTCCACCTCGCATGACTTCACTGAGACTGACTCATGGGAAAATGCCCATTCTCTCTTGGACCTTACCAACACAAGAAGAAAGAATTACATTACTTATCTCTAACTCCTTTCACTGAGCAAGTTTTGCATGCTTTCTAAATACCTCCTGGTGTTAGAATTGTCTGCATGTTAAAAGCAGCTGATAGAGTGGAACTCCACAACTGGCATAACCTCAGAAGCATTTGGCTGAATGTGTAAGAATGGTCTGGTGCAGTGTCCTTCTTTCCTCCTAAGTGCCCTCTTAGCCTACATTCTTTATTGTCATTGTGCCACTGTTTATCTAGTGAGTATGCTGGGTCTTTCTATCTTCAACCAGGTGCAGTGGCAGGAGGGAATAGGAGGTCATTGAGAAAAACTTCTGCTTTTCCTACTAGTCTTTGTCTGCCTGGGGCATTTAATCGTTTGTATTTGAGGAGAAGAGGGAAGTACAGCCAGGGCTGGGAGGTTCTACTTCCTCTTGGTTTGCATAACTTTGGCAATGTCAGTCTTGCTATAGGGATCAGAGGTTACTCTGCTCCTGATTGATAATGTGAATTTAGTCTGGTTTCTTTTCTGAGGCTCAGATGATCCTTGGTCTTACTCCTGTTTCCAGGCTGGTGAGTCTGAAGTGGAATAAATATGGATGTAGCTGCTTCTGTATCCTGGTACTTTACATGATCTGTTTCTATGTCCTCTAGATGATCTGCTCCACCATATGCTGCATTTAATGACTTCTGAAACTTCAAGACACCACCAAAACAGATAAAAGAGACAATACTGTATATGTGCAGGAACTATTGCAGGTATCTGATTCTTCATGTTCCCTTCTTATTCCAAAGTGATTAAGCCTACAGTCAGGATGTGGAATAACTGCAGAAGACTGCTGCCCTGCAGACATAATAGAGTGACTCAAGAGCTCAATATAGCTTTCCCAGGTGAAAATAACAAGGCATTCATGAATGCACACTGATACTTCTGCATTTAATTTACTCAATCTTCTATGCACTGCATGTTATAGATAGTATGGTGTAAACATGGGCAATAACTTGTTCATCTCCAATTTCTTCTCTAGCAAAGAATTTATCTCTTTAAGATTGCTTTATTTCTCTTTTTCTCGTGAAAGACAGGTATCTGGTGCCTAGATGAGCCTCATTCCTTTTCCTCCTGATTCTCATTCCTACATGTTGAGGGCACTCATATACTTCAGGACATCCCAGATGATGTCTGTGGAGACAGAATGTAGGATTTCTACTTTCACATGACTGAGGAAAGTGAGAGTATTTCTAATGCTGCCTTTCCTCCATGCTTCTAGTGTTAAGGACTGACATAATGACAAAAACCACAGGATGCATCACAACATGAGAGCCTTTGCATCCCAAATTATGAAATAAGTACTCTGAGAACAGGGAACTGCCTAGAAACAAGACAAATAGGCAGACTTCTTACAGAAAACAGTTACCCTTTTCCATTCTATTGGTGATCTCAAGCGTGTCCCGTGCAGTTCTGGCCACAGCCAGGATAACTTGACACTTGACCCCTGGGAACTCTCACAGGACCATTTCAATCTTGCCTTAGAACAGGAGAAGGAAGAGGTCTAGGATGCCCAGTCACGAGATGCCTGCCTTGGTATAGCAAGCAATTCCTTTCCTCTGACTGTGAAAACAACTTTGCCATAGACTTCATGTGCAAAAGTAAAGGTCCTACTCCCTGGACTACCACCATTTCACTGCAGCTCCACATAAGGGACTATCAAACCTCATTGTCATTGGTATAAGATTCAGATAAGGCTCCCATTTTGTCTCCTTCTGCATGAAGAGAGAGAATCTATTTTCTGCATAGAATTTTCCATTAGGCTGAAAAAAGGCCATAGGATTTCAGCTAGACAACTAATTTCTCCAGTAACCTAAACCACCAAGGGCATGGAAAATATAGCTTGTCATGTTTCCCCAGATGGCACAGAGAACTTCTGGGATACACTCATATATGAACACATGCATTCCTTGTTGTCCTCTAGTGAATACATATGGAAGGCACTAGAGAGCACAGATAACCCTCAGCATCTTGTCCTCAATATGCTTTTCTGAAGAGAGCAGCATTTGTTCAGCCTCAGAAGCTGTAGGTGGGACTGACAGCCAGTCAGGATATATGTAACTGGATCTGTGAGGACTTCAAGTTTGTAGAAACCCCTTAAAAAGCAACAGACTCAAATTTTCTAGGGTGAGCTCACCCTGGTCTGAGAAGTCTCCCAAAACAAAGAATTAACATTACTCTAATGATGTAACAAGGAGTCTGAACTGTGCTGGCCATTCTAGTGCAACTATTCTGGAGTAACTTCTGTCATATTATAGGACTCTTCACAGTCTTCATTTGCTGGGAAAGCTGCGGGAATCCTCAAACCCATGTAGGAGTAGTATTTGCAGAACTTGTGCTATTCTAACCTTGACAGCTGAAACAATACAGTAAGTTCACAACTAATTCACAGTGAGCCAACAGATGGACACAGATCAGAACAACCAGAGTTATTTCTCTCCAGACACAAAGAAAGCCACTTTTTATGTAGCCTTCACTGGGGTCTTGCTTAACAAAGCCACTTCCATTTCCCTATCTATGTGTCAGCAAAGTGAACAAGAGGTGGAGGTGGGTATTTCCTATGTGTTGGTGAGGGGGACAAGGGTATAGCTTGTAAGTTTTCCTCTCAAACTCAGCTTCATGCTTTCATATTCCTGCATACAGATTCTGAAGCTCTGCTCCTCCTAAAAGACCTTTCCTAAAGCAGGTACTAGGCTGTCTGAGAGGAGACATAAGCTCTGCCCTTCAGGTCATTTCATGTACCTTAACCAGACAGCACAGCTGATCACAAGGACATTGTTAATCCCTTTTTAAGGGCTGAAAGGGCTTGCAAGATTGGAACCTTTCCCTGATCACTCTTGAGAAGAGCCTATGTAAGAGTTTCACCTCTCTTGCTATTTGGAGTTTACTGCAGGCCTGAAGTTTCTTCAGCAACAATACCTGACCGACTGTGCCCACTGATGTAGCTGGTCAGGGTGAGAAAAAGAGCATTTTTTGAACAGCAAAGGGTTTCAGATTATTTTCTGGTGATGCTCTTCACTGTTTGTGAGATCAGAGGAGAACAAACCCCAAACTGCGTGCTCAGGATTTCAGAATATCACAACTTATGCCTTTCTTCTCAAGAACAGACTTGTGAGAACTACAACCTACTTGTTTCCCTCTCTGCTTGCAGATCCAGCAGGATGGATTCCAGGAATCCTTACTGTTCCATTCGGCTGCTGGCCCATAAATACAGTTGTGTACCACCAAGGACTTGCTGTTTCTTTCATCAGCCCAAAAGGACTAGCAGGTTTTCCTCCTGGACCACGGAGCAGACTCAAGAATTGCACGAGATAGCATAGAAATTTGGAAAAAATGGTAACATTTTGTTGCCTTTATTATGTCTTTGTAGCCTTGCTGGGCTCCCAGCCACAGATAAAGCCTGCTGATGGCTTTATAAAGTTGTCTGGTAGCTTTTGTTGGTAGAGAAGGGGCATTGTTATTGTAACTTCCCCCCACCACCAACCCATTCCCAGCCACATTTAAAGGCCACAGTTATTTAGCTCTGCTTTCAAACCATGGTAAGGCTTCTTTTTTGTTCATGGAACAGGACATGTAGTGTGCACTCTGGGTGCATTAAGTCTTCAAGCAGCATACTGACAACTCTTTCTTACAGAGGAAATCCCTCTGAATTCCCCCAGAACCTTTCCAGAGCTTGACACTAGTGGAATAAGGATGGTGTAAACATCACACTTCAACTGGTTCAAGCTGATTCAAATGGACTCGCATGAGCTGGATGCTGTTTAGAATTTTCTTCTGGTGACCAACAAGGGTGATGCCAATACGCTGGATATCTCTGCAAGAGAATAGAGGATGTGGAAGGTGTTAAAATGGGTTTCTTGTTCTGAACAGTCCCAGTCCGTTTCCCTGTGTATCCCAATCAATGTGTATGGATATACATGTATGTGTATCTTTGAGAAACAGTTAACAAGGCTTCTGCTTTTGTCTGGCAAATTTGTGTGAGTGGGCAGGTGTTGGCAGCATTTAGTAGGTTATTATACAAAAAGAAGCAATGGAAGTGGGCAGTGAAAATGACCAGAGAGCTGGAAAAAGGCTGAGAGTTTGGGGTCATTCAGCCTGGAGAAACCTCCAGGGACACCTTCTTGTGGCCTTTCAATATGTAAAGGGGGCTTATAGGTAAGATGGAGACTTTTTACCAGGGCCTGCAGTGACAGGATATGTGTCAGCAGTTTTAAACTGAAAGAGAATAGGGTTAGACTGGATATAAGGAAGGGTGGTGAGACTCTGGAACAGGTTGTCAGGAGAAATTGTGGATGTCCCATCATCAGAAGCATTCAAAGTCAGGTTGGGCCTCTGAACGACCTGAAAGATGTCCCTGCTCATGGCACAGGTGTTGGACTTTCTAAGGTTCTAAGAGTGTTCCCTATCTTGGCTCCTGTCTTCTACAGAACACTTTAACCCAGTATATGTCATGGCTGGGTCTGCACATCTTCTTCAAGATGATTGTTATCTCTGGTAGGTGTTTTGAACATTCTGATGTAACAGTCTCTCTGCAACACTGATAATAAGCTTACCAGAATACATGGGATCAGTATTAGTGCTTACAGAAACAGATTGCAGATGTACAGTGGTATGGAGGTTGTCCAAAGGCTCTGATAAGATAGATGTAAAAAACAGGAGCTACTTTGCTCATGTGTATGCATTCCCCATATATCCCTTACAAAATATTTCTCAGACTGCTTTCACTTTCTGTATGGAAAACTCATTGTCTACTCTCTCCCGAATACTTACTCCAGTGTCATGCGGGATATAACATCGAATGTAATCAGACCAGCCTGGTCAAAATTCTCCTTATAACGGCCCATATTGATAGCATCCAACCACTCATGGGCATTGCTGAGCGAAGGGAAATCTGGAGGACTGTTGCTCAGAAGAGGCTGAGATGGTCTGTAAAAGAAGCAGGCTCTAAAAATCCAAGCTGTCAACAAGGGCTGACAACACTAGTAAGGTAAGAGTTATGAGAGAGAACGCAACTTCTGAAGAACACACAGGATGGAGAATGCTAATATTTGTTCTTTGTGCCCTTACTCCTAAAATCCCATCTTGATGCCCTGTTTCTAGGCTATGTTTTCTAACTGCAAATAATCAACTCAACCCAAGAAACTGATCCTTTCTTCCCATTTTATACTCTCTCAGGCATACTCTCTTCTTGTTGCTTCAGATCTTTCCACGCTTTCTGGATCTAGACCTGTTAGTTGGACAAAGAGTTACAGTGAAGATGCTTCTGAGGCAGAGATGAGACCTTTTACCTTTTAATGTTTGTGACTAACTCCCCCTCTCCTAGATGTACTCCTTGGATCAGGAAGTAACCTATGAGACAATGAGTGTGTTGTTTCGCCTGCAACACTCATCTGATAAAAGCATAGCAGTAAAAGGCCAAAGAAAGGACAGTTTATATGCAGGATTTGTTCTCCCCCTATCATCTACTTCCCCCCAACCCCAATCTGTATTTCCCCAAGGCTATAACTCTCCTTATTTTCTGGTTTTGGCAAATTGGGCATCACTAGGCACTTTTCTCCTCCCTTGGCTTGTCTCTACAGGGACATTTATAATAATGGGGACGGGGGGGGGGGGGGGGGGGGGGG
>JASSUY010015616.1:0-12080 GCA_032466535.1 Forpus xanthops | reverse complement strand
CAGTGCCTCACCACCCTTACAGTAAAGAATTTCTTCCTCATATCCAATCTAAACTTCCTCTGTTTAAGTTTGAACCCATTATCCCTTGTCCTCTCACAGTCCCTCATGAAGAGTCCCTCCCCAGCATCCCTATAGGCCCCCTTCAGATACTGGAAGGCTTCTATTAGGTCTCCCCACAGCCTTCTCTTCTCCAGGCTGAAGTCTCTCATCCTGTCTTCATAGGGGAGGTGTTCCAGTTCCCTGATCATCCTCATGGCCCTCCTCTGCACTTGTTCCAACAGTTCCATGTCCTTTTTATGTTGCAGACACCAGAACTGCACACAATATTCCAAGTGAGGTCTCACTCAAAAGCACTGTAATTGGTGGGAGCTGAACCTCATCAATACAGAAGGTCTCTGTGTCTGACTATTACAGATCTGCCTGTTTTGAGAATTTCATTAAATAAAAAAACCCCACAAAACTCTTTTATAGGCAGTGTTATAAGAACTGTCACTTCTCCTGGATGTTTAATTCTGGCAGTTCTCCCCTGTAATGCTGTTTCTTTGCTTCGGTGTTAGCTTCCTTTGAATTGAATCAAAGAGCATATTTCAAGAACTCCATGGGAAGGTTGTTTCTTGAGGGCAGTCTGAGTTTGCATCAGGTCTGATATCTCGCTGTTCCACTAACTCTTGCTTGAAAATCATCATATTGAATGGTTGCCATGTCTGATCTGTTTAATGAGTCCTGTATCCTGTGAGGCTTGCCAGGAGCTGTGTGAGGAGAATAATTCTAAGGTTGGCTTTGGCAAGATGGATTAAAGAGGTATGTGACAGCACTCAGAGGAAAAGTGTGTAAGAAACAGGATTATGATGGGCGTTGCATCAGCAGCTTTGTGTTCTTACTTTAGTGATTTCCTTGGTTGAGGATCTTTGTGGTGTCTTGAGAGAAAATACAAGAGCAGCATATTTTCTGCACTCAGGAATGCAGTGGGCTGGCTTGGTGAGCTGTGTACGATTGCTAGCAATATTAAGAAGTTAGCATTTAAGGCTGTTTGCCTGATTCAGGATTGTAACTACTGGGATGAATGACTTGACAAAGCTTTACCTCTGAATCAGCTAGTCCTGACTAAGGAGACCAGTGCTTTGTGATGTGTTTAAGACAGGCAGTGTTTTGCAAACTCTGAGATATGTCTCTGCACACCAGACATCACACTGTGCACCATGGAGGAAGATAGCACTGATAACTCTCTTCAGGAATCTTTGTACATTTAATATCCTAGGTAGAGTGGTGGACATAATGCTATCAACTTGGGGCCCTGGAGGGCTCTTGGCAGTAGTTCTATTCTGGAAAAGGGGGCAGGACATGTTCAGTTTGTCTGGAAGGATGTCTAGAGACTGCTGAAGGTGCTGTTTGTAAATGGCATTGGCTGTTGCCACGAACTTTGGGGCTATGGAGGAGGTTGTTCCTCGGGCACAGTTCTGTTCGTAGCTGATGCAGGTCTGAACTAGAGTCATAGCTGTGTTTCCAGTCTTGCTACCTTTACTGCTGTAGGAAGAGGTTTGGGGTAGGATATCCCTATCAGATATGTTGGTAAATGAGGCATGTGAGAAAGCAGTGATCAGGGGCTGAAACTGTCCCTGGTGTGCAGTAAACCTCTCTGACTGGAAAGTCTGTAATAACTGTGCACAAAAAATAAGGAGGCCTGGACTGTGAAACAGTGAGGAGCTTTAACACTACTTGTGTAGCAGCATCTGTATGGAAGTCCTTGCTCTAGTGCAGAGCCATGCTGGAGGGTGCACTTTGTGGTATCTATTCCAGAGACCTCCTTCTGAACATGCAGGTCTGGTTCAGTTTGTGATGTTTGATGTTGCATCATCCTACAACCTTCATCCTCCACTACCTTCTCTCTTTCTTAGTTCTTGGAAAGGTCATCTTTCAAAAAAATTTCAGACATGGAATAAATTGATTTTATGGCAAAAAGGATTTTTTTCTCCCTACCTTATGTTTTATTTACCCTTATGTAAATTGGAGGAGCCCCCCGTGAAGCCTGTCAAGTTGGATCAACTGCGGAGTGCTGAAGCTGTGCATGTGATTGACTAGGCAGACGTGAATTTCTGCATTGCCTGGAAGCGCCTGGCAGGGTTATGTGTTACTAGATTTAAATGGTTTGGACTGCCTTTTATTTTTAAGCTGCTGCAGTCTGTGGAGGCAGCTGTGAGGGAGAGGTTGAGGCTGTGGCTGAACTGAGTTCATCCTTGGCATTAGGTGGGATTTCTGTGCAATGGTGTAGTAGGTGACAAAAGAAGGGACATAGAATCATAGAATGGTTAGGGTTGGAATGGGATCAGTCTCTCTGCTTGTGACTCACCCCTCTTATTCCACAAGGTAAAAACTTATGCAAAGAGCCATTTATTCTTTTTATGTCTAAACAACCTTAATGGCCCTTTGGTACTGTTTCCTTCCCCATCTACAGTGCTCCTAGGAGGAAGGAAGATTATTTGTGTTTGAGAGGTACAAAGAAAACCAAGGGCTTACATGAGCTCACACTGAAAATCTGAAGCCAAATAAGGAGCATATCCTAGGTTGAGGGATACCAGAAGTTGATGTTTTCTGGGAGTGCATGTGGAATGGGAGATGCTATCACGTCTCCATATAGTGCTGGACTGCTTTTCTCTGAGATGCTGCAGCAGTAGTGTACTTCTTCCACTCTTCCCAGTTTGTGCCAGGTGTGAGTTTCTGTCCTGGCTCCTTAGCCCTGGGTGTATTGGTATATGCTGGGCTACTGCTGTGTCCATATCTGGATCCAAACCTGGTCCTGGTTACATGTTTTTGATATATATTAGGAGAACAGGAGGGGTAGAAAAAGCCTATAGCTCATGTCAGCAGGAAGTAGATTGTTAAGAACAGAAGAAATCCCCTGAATGTGACAGTAGGTCAGAAGACCTGCCCAACTGCTCGAGCACCTGGAGAGACCAGATTTACTGTGAAGGGCTTGTAAAGCTTTAGATCTACTGGGCACATGCATGGAGTATTTACCTTTCAAACCCTTCTTCAAGTGATTTTTCATTCCTTTGACATCTATTTTCTTTAAGTGCTTTTCTTCTAAAGCTAAAATCAACATGACTGTAAGACAGCTTTGTAACCACTGGACATCCCCAGACACAGCCCCTGAGGGGGGAGCTGCAGTTCTGAATGCAGCTGGGTCAGGGGCACTGTGCTCCCACCTGCCTCAGCCCATGGCATGTGTCTTTGTGCAGTTGGGAGAAGAGCTCTCTGCTTCCCTTCCTTTGCCAAATAGTACTGAGATGTGAGGAATTTCCTATCTTGTGCGCATGAAATATGGTTTAGAAGGGGAAGTTGTTCTACTTGGCCTAGGATACAGCATAGGAAAGGAAGACCTGAAGAAAGATAATGGTACCCAACAGAGTACAAGATGAGGGTGTGCCATCTGAGCACCAAACTTTTACAGTTGGCATTTTCCATTTTTAAAATACTTTGCACATATATCCTGCTCCTGGGGATGCATTTCTCCTCTACCCTTCAGAATTTTGACGTTTTATGCTAAAATCTATAGTACAGAAGAGCCTAGAAGTATTGGAGTAGCTATCCTCAGGTCAGTTGTTATTGAGTTTGCTTGGTCTGATGGCTTGACACACTGCAAATCCCTAGAAAACAAGTAACTTGATCCACAAAGAGCTTGACAGAACAAGAGAGAGTTTGGGGTTTTGTAGTGGTCAGTTATGAAGTGCTGGAGAAATAGAATCGTTAAAAATGTCAATTCTGGGAAGTCAGCTGGACCTACATTAATTCCATCTGAGCAAAAGTGATTTATAAGCACCAGTAATGAGGCTGTCTGTTTTACAGTCCATCAGCTGAATCTCTAACCAGCAATATTTAGATTAAAAGTAAAGCAGAAGGTTGGTATTTGTGCCTTTATAAAATAAAACTTGATCCAAAAGCTGTTTTATGGCCTGTAGCTCTGGAGAAGTTTGTGATCCCATTGGAGCAAGTCCAGAGGAGGGCCATGAGGATGCTCAGAGGGCTAGAGCGCCTCTCCTATGGAGACAGGCTGAGAGAGCTGGGCTTGTTCAGCCTGGAGATGTCTCTGGGGAGATCTTAAGAGCAGCTTCCAATGCTTAAAGGGGTGACAAGAAAGCTGCAGAGGGACTTTTGACAAAGGCATGTAGGGGGAATGGCTTTTAGATGAAAGAGGATAGATTTAGATTAGATATCAGGAAGAAATTTTTCCCTGTGAGAGTGCTGAGGCACTGGCACAGGTTGTCCAGACAAGCTGTGGCTGCCCCATCCCTGGCAGTGTTCAAGATCAGGTTGGACAGGGCTTGGAGGAACCTAGTCTGGTGGAAGGTGCCCCTGCCCATGGCAGGGGGGTTGGAACTGGATAACCCTTGGGGTCCCTTCCAACCCAACGCATTCTATGTTTCTATGACCTTGACCTTTCTCTACTTGTTTCTTGATTTGTATGTGAGTTGTATGTGGTATGCAAACACGTAAGTGGTCAGAGAGCATCAGAGGGGTAGGAAACTTTGGATTTCTGGGAATGAATCAGAATATTTTTTCCCTGCTACCTCTTCTTTGATTAACTGTTTATGTGTTACAGGAGAACTGCAGTTGATTTAAATGGATTCAAACCTAGTGAACAGTTTCTGGGTCCTTTACTTATTTCTCATGATTGTTAAAGTAGATATTCTTTGTTGTACAGTTCCATGGAGATCAAATCCTTCTACTTCTGGCAGTGGCTGCTGTGACTCTAGCCCCTCCTCTTAAGAGTACTTAAGTGTCTGTGAGAATTCTTAATTTCGAAACCTTGAGCCAAGACGCAGCAACTTAGCTTGAATTGTAGTGAGAACTTTCCAATGCAGTGTAAAAATGTCCCTAGGTTTCAAACTGTTTGTTAAGGTCATAGTGCTTGCTTATCATCTAAGTCCCAAGCTGAAGAACTCTTGCTATGCATAGCAAGAAAACAGGAGGAGGTCTAGGGCAATTTACTAAGCCTTTAATTTTGGTGCCTTGGGACATGCAGTATTTTGCTTTGTGCATTGAAAACGTATGGAATTGTTTGCAGTGACGATGTTTTTATCTTGAGGCATACAGGGTTGTGACTATTTGAATGTATAGTTCCAGTCGTTTAAGTAGTTTGTTATGGTGGATTTTGTTTCTTTAAGATGTTGACTGAAGTTACCAGATGCTTTTTTTAGGTCACCATTAATTTAACAGCAGCAAACAAGAGAAGGTGATTTGAACCATAAATCTTAACAGAGGGAACCCCATTGTTATGCTCAAAATCTTGTTTTATGAGCAAAGAAGAGGCACACCTCATGTATATATAAACCCAAGAATTTATTGCTAATATAATTAAAAAATTAAGACTAATAATTATTAGTCCAGTTGTAATTATGACAGGAAAAGGAATAGTAATGCAGTTAGGATTGTTGTACACATACTCCTTAGTTTCTGTGCTTTATCCTGGTGTTATGCTTGTCCTTGCTTCTGTGGGTCCTAAGGCATTATTCAGGTGTTTGTAGTGGGTCATCAGTATCTGGAGTCTTTTGCTGGGAGAGATTCAATGTTCACATGAATGGTTTCTTCTTTCTTACTTTAGGTTCCATTTGAAGGATTTTTTGTATGTTTACTGTCATGCTTTTACAACTTGCTCTTTCTTAATAGATCTGCAGTTCCATATTACATCTGAATTTAGTATAGATGGTGGCTTTTGCATATGTTAGGTACTGTTTTTTGTTCACTTGCTTACCATAAACACATTTTTGTCTAAGTCTGCATTTCTTTAACTGATCATTGGTGTGTTGTTTATATCCGCCTCTTTACGGAAATGGCAATACCATATAACAGGGCTTTTGTGGTTTTGGGGTAGCTCATGAGAAGTCACCTGAATTTCCTGATTTCGCAGCATTTGTTATACATTTCCGTCAACTCATGAAGATGCTGTACACAGTGGAGCTTGGGCTATCCCTATAAATGGGAGTTAAAGATTAAAAAAGTGTGACAATGTAATTTTCAGCAAATAGCTTCCAAAATGTAAACCATGTCCGCATTTCACATATTTCTGTGTGTAGGGTCTTAGTTCTAACAATAATGGAAGGTCACATAACTCCTGCACTGAAGTAATGACAAGGCACTGGCATAATAAACACCCTTTTTGAATGTGATTTTTTTTCTTTTTTTTAAATGTCTATTTGCAGCTTTGAGTAGTTACAGAGAAAATAACTCTAGCTGTATTGCAGGTCTGTGGTTGCAAATAATGCTGCATAAACCATATAATAGATGCCACTGGTTAATGACTGTAAGGCAGAGTAGCAGAAGCAGAGTAGTGGAAGATGATGAATATTTGAAATGTTGTTTTTACAGGAAGATGGGATTAATGCTTTTATGGGCAAAAATAGTCAGCATTAGGAAGACAGACACTGAGAGTTAGAAGTTAGTAGTACGTTCGTTAATCACTGCCCAAAATGTACCTCTTTTAAGTACCGTTACAGCTTGTGTTACTGGAACATCAGAGTGCCTTTTAATCTTTAATGCATTTATCTTCTTAATTACCCTGGAAAGGGTATCCATGTTTTAAAGGTGGTAAGCAAAACCACAGAGAGGCCAAGTGACACCACTGGTTTCATGAGGGAGCCTTTAGCAGAGTAAGGATTTAAGCTAGGCAAATTAGAATAGTCCTTGGGCATTTCATGGGCATGAGTACCTGCATTTCTCCCTGGGAAGGGAGCAAAGGATCACATAGAAAGTCACCATCCCAGCAGAAGGGACCGAGTCCATAGAAATTCCAAGTAAGAGAGGAGCCAGGGTCAGGAGCAGAGCCAGTACATTTTTATTCCTGATTCAAAGTGTGACCGCCTGCAGCAGTCTTGCTCTCTGTAGCTTTGCCCCATACATGTTTCTGGGAGTTCTGTTTTACAAACTTTTGGCCATGTGAGGTCTTACTATTTTTCCTGTCTTTCTGAGTGCTCCAAATAATTTATACAGTTCCTTGCTAGCTCCCCTTTCCCCTCCCAAGCAGTAATAAAGCTCTCATCATAAGTCTGTGCCTAAATCAAGTTTCTGTTCCTTGTGAGGGATGCGTACTCTTTGGAATGACTTATTTTTTATCTGTTTTAAGAGATTGTTTTTGATGGTGTCTCAGTCCTGGAATGGGTTTATGTTTAATCAGGTTTGCCTTGTCAAAGAAAATTTTACACCCACCTGCCTGTAAACAGCAACAGTCCCTGGCGGCTTGGTGCTACATGCGCTGTTGTGATGACAGAGCGGCTCCCAGGAGGGAGCAATTCACATCAGTGGTTGCTTTGTCTTTTCACTAACTTTTATTCCAAAGTGTTTGGGAACTCTGCCTCTTTTCCTCTTTGATAGTGCTTCTTCCTTTGGCCTGACTTGTTCCTTCTTCCGCTCTGAAGCCAGCTGAGATAACGAGCCTTGCAGACCAGTCCTGCACGTGTGCTGCAGCATGGTGCTCAGTAGGGTAGTGAAAAGCAGCCCCATGCCTCGTGCTGGGACTTTGGACAATGAGACTCCCAGGCTATGCAGAACTTGGACAAGTCTGAACCCCAGGGTCCTGTCCTACCATCCTGCTCTTACCTTTCTCCATCTAGCACAAGACCTCTGTGCCCTCATGAACGGGGGCCATGCCTTTTGAATGGGAAGAGCTAACAGTGTGTCTGTTCTGCTGTGAATTGGGATGAGGAGCTTCAAACCATAGAGCATGAACCACCAACTCATGGGATCACATCCTTCCTCTTGGAAGCACATTAAGGACTCTTTGTCCTTTAAGCAGAAATCAAGACAAAAGGAAGGGAATAGAGATGAGTAAAGCAGAAGATTGGAGGGTGTTTTAGTGATTTACAGCTCTGAAAGCAAGTGGCTATCAGAAATAGGTGAAATAAAGCTGTTATGGTAGAAAAAATTGTATATGCTTGCAATTTATCCAAAGGAAGGGAGAAACAGCAGGAACCTTTCTATATGGAAACTTCCAGCAGGAAACTTGGGCTGATATTTTAGCCTGACATTTTTGGTGGAGTGTGTTGAGAAACAGCAGCATTATAACATCCTCAGATATATTACTTTGAAATAGCAGCTTTTCTGTTAGGTTTATGCATCCAGTTAAACCTGTGTCATAGGAAGATTGGCTAAGCCCATTTGTTAGGAACCCTTAAGTGCTGCCTCCCAGAGCTGCTCAGGTTTGGCTCTGCCTTTCCTCTCTCTGCCTGCGAAGAAGATGGGATCCCATCAGACAAGGTGTTAAACTGGAGATGCTGACTATTACTGAGGGGAAAGAAGAGATCCTGTCCATTCACAGCATTTCTGCCTCTTTTTCTTCAGTTTGGAGAGAGATGGTGTGAAGCCATGGAGCAATCGACTGTCAGTTTGTGGGAGGAGAGGGGGGACATTGGTCACTATGGTTGGCATTGGTCGGTATGAGAGGCTCCAGCAGAGGTCTGGCTGATGGGGAACATTTCTAATGAATGGTGAGAAGCATGGAGGGCTGCTGTCACTCCTGCATGCCCTAGTCCTCTCCACCCTGCCATGCAAAACTCTCCTGAAATGCCTGCAAGGAGAGAGCGACAGCTTCTGTGGTGGAAATGGCTGTTTCCCCTGTCTGGGACAGGGGAGCGTTTGGTGACATTTGTGTGTGGAGAGTATTAGGGAAGCTGTGGTGAACGGAACTGAAGTCTGCACCATTGATCACCTATGGTTTGCCTGGCCGACCGTGTTCATGGTATACCACGGCTGAGCAAATTCACCCTTCCAGGTTGCTGGGGGGCACGGAAAGGAAGCCTGCAGCAGCACCAAAATTATGGGCTTCCCAGTGTAGTACTCTTTCTAAAAGGGTTTTTGCCTGCACCTCCAGTTGCTCTTGTTGGCTCAAGAAAGCAAAGTTGGAAAATTCAAGCACATGGCTTAGTGCTTTTGGTCTTCTCCAGCTGTCTGGCTTTATTAATCCATTTTCTACAGCCTTTAGATATAGGATGTGTCTACCTTGGAGCAAGGCTTGGCATTTGCTGCTCCAAGTAATTTATCTTTTTTTTCGCGTTGATTAAAGGATAGGGTCCATTAGCTTGTGCAGAGCTCTGTGCTGCGAAGGCTGGACTGCATCTGCTAACCAAGCGACATCTGGGTTTCTGCATGGCACAGTGAGGCGGGCATCCTTCTAAACTGTCAGTTGCTTTGGTACTGCCTATCTGCCCCTATGTCTGTCAGCCCTACTGTAATACAAATTGTAGTGATTTTGCTCTCTTTTTAATTGGCAGTAACCCTGCTTTTCCTCATGTCTGCAATTTCAGTGTACACATGTATCACATCTCAGTGTGCTTTGCCTCTTCTGTCCTTTAGTTTATACATGTCAGAAAACTTGGCTACATTTAGACAGAGGAGATAGTTTTCAGCCCTCTCTCCCTTTGGATTTTAGTAACCACTTAGCTTGATTGAAGAACAGAGGCAGGGCAGTAGCTTTCCCTGAGTGAGAGTTATTAATTTCTCTTTTATGTACCAGTCTTGGTGGCTTTTGCCATATAAAAACAGACTTGTCTTTCTGTTGGGGAAATCACATTTATTTTCTAATAGCAATCTATGCTATCGTGCAAAAGATAGGCTTTGTTTTACTGGCACCTCAGCCCTCAAGAAAAGACAAACTGGAGTGAGGGAAAGTGAAGGTTCATTGGCCTTGAATTGCCTCTGTCTTTCTGGGGATTTGAGTTGCAGGCTGATCTTTTGGGTTAAAACGTTGACTCCATTGCAGAGCTGGTAAGAGAAGAATAGAGGAAAAGAGCTCATTGTGACAAGTAGCAGGGAGGGAGAGGGGAATTTATTGATAAGATAGTTTTAAAACATTCACTTCTAATGAGAACATGGATATGCTTTCTCTCTGCTTGGGCAGTGCAAACTGCAAATGCCTGATACTAAACCTTCCTCCCTTCTGGTGTTTACTTAAATGAAGGCTACTTGAGGATCAAAGGAGATCAGGATTCCCTCCTGGAAGGATGCTCTCTTGGTATGTGTACAAGTCCAGCTCTGCCTGAGAGCAAGTTAGGAACATATATTGGAAATAAGTAAATTGCTCAGATTTTGACTGACAATAGAATAATTATCTCAAACCTCCAGCAATTGTTGTTTTGCAAAAATGCTGGGTATCAGCATTAATCTTAGAAGAGTTGATATAGCAAAAATTACTAGAGGCTTCTGCTTGCCTTTTTTTCCTCCTTTTTTTTTTTTCTTTTTTTCCTTTTCCTTTTTTTCCCTTGTTTTTGAATTGCTCTAATCACCCAGCCTCATCCAAGCCTGGGATGTAATAAAGGGTTTCAGCAAGGCTATTTCCTGATCACTTATTTATTTCAGTACACCGGCAACACCATCTGTGCTTGAAGCTTTATTAATGTGAAATGAAGCCAAGAGTTTCTCCAGCTTTATTCCTTTTCTGGGTTGCTTTCCCCACATCCCCTGTTGCCCTTGGCCTGTTGAGACTGGCTTTCACACGCAGGAATTTGCACAGTCTGTTTTTGCAGGAGTGGATGCTCAGCCTCCTGCTTCTTTTTAGCAAGAGGCTTAATGCAATCACTGGGGCTGAGCTCTACCTTCCTGGCCACCCATTCTACAGCCATTGTATGTTTCGCTGAGGGATCCCCTGTTTTGTTTAGCAGTGACACATGCTGTGCTTCTGTCACTATCCCTGTAAGATGGATATGGTGTTGCATCCATCATACCAGCTTATAGATACCCATGCCAAGGCGGTCCAGATGCTGCTCCAAGCTCCCTATCAGGAACCCAGCCCTGGCACGCTTCACATTGCAATGTCCCTTCTGCGCTTCTGCTGCATGTATGAGTATGCTGACATTTCTCTTTGTGTGCTTCAGGACAGGTCTTACACCAGTGGAGGATTTCAGAGGCCTGTCAATGGCTTCATCATACCATCCCATGCGTCTGCTCCCTGTTGAGTTGCCCTGATTTTGTTTCCTTTTACACAGCTGTTCCAAAATCCGTACTTGAGTATACGCTTTGGTTTAGGTTTGAGGAGAGATCTTGGTGTCTGTCCTTCCAGTCTAGGCAGGAGCTGTTTTCTCCTTGTGTAAATGGAGATTGCCTTTGCCCTGCTCAGTACTGGCTTTCCTTCCAACCATCAGTAAACAAGTTATGGAAAGCGATGAGGTAGGATTCAGTATGAATATTCTGTCAGGAAAATATCTTCTTCTTGGGTTTTGTTATTTTCTGTTTCTGTATGAACTGGTTAAATATAGTCTCTATTTTTTGTTGGGTAGAAGAGCAAATATAACATTAGATCAAATGAATAGCCTCAATGAAGCAATGCTTTCTGGATATATGAGCTCTGTCAGCAGAATATACAGAACTGAGGGAAAGGGGTAGAGCAGTTGATATCATCTACCTGGACTTGTGCAAAGCATTTGACACTGTCTCACACGACATCCTTGTATCTAAGTTGGAGAGGCATCAATTTGGTAGGTGGACTGCTTGGTGGATAAAGAACTGGCTGGATGGTCGCACGCAAAGAGTTGTGCTCAATGGCTCAATGTCCAGCTGGAGACTAGCAACGAGTTTTGTGCCTCAGGAATTGGTGTTGGGACTGGTCTTGTTCAACATCTTTGTTGGTGACATGGACAGTGGGATTGAGTGCGCCCTCAGCAAGTTTGCTGATGGCACCGAGCTGTGTTGTCCAGTTGATACGTTGGAAGGAAGGAATGCCATCCAGAGGCACCTTGACACACTTGTGAGGTGGGCTGATGCCAACCTCATGAAGTTTAACCATGCCAAGTGCAAAGTCCTGCATCTGGGTTGGAGCAATCCCAGGCACAGCTACAGGTTGGGCAGAGAACAGATTCAGAGCAGCCTGGCGATGAAGGACTTGGGGATTTTGGTCAATGAGAAACCTAACATGAGCTGGCAGTGTGCACTCACAGCCCAGAAAGCCAACCATATTCTGGACTGCATCAAAAGGAGCATGACCAGCAGGTCAAGGGGGGTGGTCCTGCCCCTCTACTCTGTTCTTGTGAGACCTCACTTGGAGTACTGTGTGCAGTTCTGGTGTCCTCAACATAAAAAGGACATGGAACTGTTGGAAC